>LR736889.1:432060-525856 GCA_902654985.2 Oryctes borbonicus
GTCTTTAGAAATCTTCTGAAGAAGCTGACAGGATAGTCAGCGAAACGTCAAGTAAAATATTTACTACACGACATCACCCGAAAGACATTTCTACCACGAGTCTGTCTAATCTCTGATTTCTCTAATTTCGTGAAGCGTACGGAGTGTCGAAATTTAATTATTTATTTGCCAATATCCGCACTGATTGTAACTTATAAGTGTGTGGGATTGTCTAGGGAAATTGAGAAATGGGGAATGTGTCCCTAACACAGGCGGCAAAGTTATTCGTTATATGTAAGTGATTACCCTCTCTGGATGAGTACTTTCCAACGTGATATACATTGCTATAAAGATATTGGATGACATTTTATACGTTGCATGTTTATGAAATGTTTCTACATTTCGCCAGTGCGAAACAGGCGCCAGAGCTTTCTTAGCACCCTGCTTTCCTACAGTGTGGCATCTTACTTAAGAGAAAGGAATTGGTTCGTTCATCATACTGTGACGTATTGCACATTCATGTGTTCATTCAACTAGAAATATGTTCTCATTCAATACTTTAGCGAATATGCCCAACTTACCTTGCAACTTGATCACATTAGCCTTGGTTCAATTATTTTTGTTAAATCAAACCAATGTTTGCGTTAGTTGTGCTCCAAAACATATTAGTTTTAGATCCACCACAAAATCACACAACAGGCGCATATAGGGTTCTATAAAGAAAACTTTCTTTAATTAAGACTAATACAGACGCCGATTGTGCAAATATTCTACTTTCCGCTTTCAAGAATACTTATTTCCTTATGCACATATGTTCATTTTTTATAAGCATGCATTTTTTTCGCTTTCTACTAACATTTTAGTAAATCGGTTGAATATTTATTTTAAAGTTGATTCAATTCAAAAGGTTTAACCAATTCTATGCTGTATATGGAATGTTGAGTACATTTAACAAACAAAGTTGATTGAGTCAACATATTTTTGGTTGAGTCAACCAATTTTATCTCTCAGTGTAGAAGACGATGGAAACTCATTCGGTAATTGTGTACAATTTAGTGTTGGGCACTATCGGTGTTTTTTTTCGGTAGTCAAAACTATCGATTGTCCCAAACCTGCAACATGTTTGTACCGTATACTGTACTCATTATGGAGTTCACCTTTTATAATTTAAAATTGAAAGCATTTCTTCCTGAAATCCATTCACGCCTTCCATGTTTCTTAAGTAACACACATACTGATGTATTAAATGTTTTTTGATGCAGGATTGATTATTCTCGGATAATAAATTTTGCCGGAGGTGGCACCGCCCACTCCCCTGCAATGATTTTATGATAACACTATGGTTGCATCAAACACAGTTTCGTCTACACAATTTTTATTTTCGAAAAATTGTGTGTAGTAAGTGGGTCCATACATAGACACGTATTTTTGGAAATAAAAGAAAATAATAAATAGCGGTATATATAATACTATATAATAATAATAATTGAATAACAAATACTCGTATTATAATTTTGTTCATTTTTTCTTCTACATTTATTATATATAGATAAACAGTAAATGAGTGAAACAAAATGTTTGCTGCTAATCTAATTTAAATTTTATCGTCTAGCTCATTTCATCTAGGATATACCAAACTACCATTTGGATGTTTGGAATATTCATTTTTATGTACTATTCAAATATGATAGTAAAATCAATGTAGATTGTACCTGTTTTGAGAAACAAAATTACTTATTTTAGATACAAAACGTAGGCGGCCCTGAGTGCATCAGAAAGAGAATAATTTTACTGATCATCACTGTTCATGATATAATAATGTAAAATTAGTTGGGTTACTTACAGAAATGTTTGGTTATTAGATTACGGAGAAATTTCATAACAAAAAAAATTGTACTCCAAAGTGACATATATTGGGTAATAAAAATTCACTATTTGAAGATATAGCTCGGTATACTCAGAATTAGGTTTACACAAAAATAAAGCGTATAAAGTGTAGAAAAACTATGTAGTATGTAAAAAGCTACTAAATCAACACTACATAGGAACAGCCTCTTTAGATATGAATAATTTTGCACACAAACAAACAAGTGATACATTACCATTATTGAAATCAGCAATCTAGGTCTTTTCTAATCAAGTCAAAGTTTTTATAACAAATTGGAAACATGTAACAGCTACGTATGTAGATTCCACTACTAGTATTGAATATGTGTGAAATTTTGTGTGAAATTAGCTAGACAATAACATTTAGAGTGCAAATACTTTTTTATCTGAGTCAATAAAGGTTTATTATTATTATCAATAAAGAAGCGTTGATAACTTTATTCGAATTGCTCATGTATCATCACGTTATGCTGGTTCCCACAACCATGTAGACTGATACATAGCTTTAATATCATATTTGTCGCTCGCTGCGATTACAAAACTGCTAGTTTTGCGATTGCTTCCTGTATAAGAAATTGCCAATTAAAGAGATTATGTAATTTTCATGTGACATTTACGATATACATACGTATAAAACAACTGCTGGAATTTTTCGAAAATGTGCAATGAGTAAGTAGAAAAAATGTAATTATTAGAGATTTGCAACTTTCAGTCGCTCTTCCTTCTTCTGTATTTAAAGGATTAATGGTATAAAGATCAATTTCATTAACATACGCTTGTCGTAGGCGTTTTCAGTGAACTCATTTCTGAGTTCATTTTAATTTACACAGAGCTATAGTGGAAAATTTCCAAAATAATAACCTATTATTAATTTGTCTTAGTCGCGTCAGTTCCAGAGTGTGATAGGATTACAATCACGTAATAGTTCTAATTGCCAAAAACTACTAAAAATTGATACAGACAAACAGTACCAATCGGCGTTTATGTAGTATACAGAACCTAAAAGATGGAGTACGCTGGCAGACAAGACGAGAAGAGAGTTATTATTCGCTAACGAAGATGATGAAACTCTGTTAATTTCAAATTCATCATCCAAAGTTGTTCCATTCAGTAACAATTTTATCGAGGAATTACTCTATTCTGTTTTTTTATTAGGATCAGTAGTGCATACATTTTCGTTATTGCAAATACTTGTTTTCCAATTGTAATAGTTCATCTAAATTTTCGCTAACAAGTATAGTAAAGTTTCCATCTACAAATTTATAGTAATGATGTATTTGTGTTCTTTTATCGTACCACTTACCTGATCCTTGAATATGTTATTCAAGGATCAGACTGTAACCGATGAAATCTGTTGTATGAATGAGTTAGAAATAAGGTTGGGTTAGGTTAATAATACACTGTAGTTTATACATTGAACTGTACAAACTTACTGCACTTCCTGGGAAGTGGTTTGTGTAGTTCAAAACTGTAGGAAGCTACCGAACATATACAAACGAACGCCAGATTATCGTTTGGAAACTCGAGCTACTCCATATTGTGCTGTTTGTATTTCATGAAACTCACTAATTACAAGTTCTAATGAAGGGAAGTTTAAAATTTTGGAATAGTTAGTTCTGGCATCGCATCAATTAATGTAAAATATTTTTGCCTACGAAATACTTCCGGTTGAGCCGGAAGTGGTTACCAACATTCCTATTTTAAATATAATGGTATACTTTTGATTGTACACATTGCATGTAAATAATTTATAATAGAGCAACTTAGCCTTGAAATCAAGTGTTTTCCAGATATTTACGATTATGTTGAAATTTTAGCATTTGCTCCGTTCTTGTTGAAAATAAATATTTGAGAATGTAATAAAGATTAAGGTATTTACTTTTGTGGAACGAAATAGAAGGTACCACACCTTATCGTTATCGTTAATAAACTTTATGCAGAATGTTCATGAACTGTTTCCAGATATTTATATTTTCAAATTGCAAAAAACTTCTTTTTTTCAAATGGACAGTGGCATGCTAAACATGCTAAAAACTTAATATGGTCGTGAATATCTCGAAAACTTCTAACTTTGAGGAGTAAGGTACCCTAATACACATTATTTACATACGACGTACTTATACAATCGATTGAAGCTGATTGAAACCATTGTATTTGAAATAAAAAAATTGGTAACCACTTCCGAGTCAACCGAAAGTTTAAAAATTTTTGAAATTAATAGTTAACACCATTGAAAATTTCTAACTAACGAGTTTCGTAAAATACCCTGCATAGATTAGCTTAAATATGATATACGAATAGACAGGCAGATATTGATAGTTTTTATACATGTAGATTTTATACATTAAATATCTAAGAGCTATAATTACTTTTAATAGTAAATCATGGATGATCCAGAGATACAAGAAACCGTCGAATCGATTCTGGGAAAAGGTGTGAAAGTAGTCGATTGTGAAAAGAAGTCATCCATTAAAGAGGAAGAAGTTCTTTTCATAAACGGAATGCCGGTTCCTTTGGAAGGTCGTGATGGTATGGCTATCAGACAAGCGTTGATGACCGGTCAAATACCATCTTGCGATCTCTTAAACACGCTCCTAATAAAGACTGGAATTCTCAAGGCGCCGGTTAAACTGGATACATCCTTAAGTGTAAAATCTACAACGGTAACTAAGGAAGAAGTAACTGTATGCAGAGATGGTAAAATAATTGACGAACGCAGTCGAGAAACGAAAGAACATAATTATTACACTAGCGAAACATCTGAAGTCTACGAAGCTGTAAGAGTATTACCGTCAGTTCCTCAATTATTAGGTGGACACTATTCGAACGGTCGATCTCCAGAAAACGGAAAATACTCGGATCATAATGGTTATGAAACTGGGAGTGAAAATAAATTTGGTTCGTGTTCAAGCGCATCGAGTTGTGAATCTGACTGTTTATCAGGGTACAAACCAAATAACTGTCTAAGTAAAGACTCCGGACATTTAACGAATTCAATATCTACGACCAAAGTAGATTTTACTCCAAGTTCAATAGATTCGTTAAGTTCGCTGGATGAGACTGATTATAAAACTGACTTAGTTAATAAATTTAGAAAGTGTGGCATAAATCAAAATGGTTGTCGTAAGGAATTCGTGGTGAGTTTAATACAAAGTTCTGTACATATACTTTATACAGGTGTGCCGTCGAGAACTGCAACCACCGGTATGAACTGGAGAAATCTGGAAATTACTAACATCAGTCGAATCAAAGAGAAATATTTTGACATATCTGTCGCCTGTGGATATACTGGAAGTCTTGCTTATTTTAAATGCAATATCTTGCATCTTACCTATATCTTATTATTAAATTGTTGAATTTTATACAGCATTTCCAGAATCAAGTTAATATAAGACGCCTTATACTAATACAAAATGAAAAAAAAAGAATATATATCTTTCTTACAAACCGCCATCATGGGAGTGCACTGCATTTGAAAATATGGATTTTCAAATGCAGTTTTGGAGTATAGATTTATATGTATTATGCAAAGTGTTTCTTTTTGTTACTCAGGATATACCTGCTTATAAGATGGTAAATTACTTTAGCAGTTTGTGCAAAGTTTGAACATTCTAAAAATAAGTGCCCCACTTCTCATAATTTGTATTTCGTCCTAGGAAATAGGGCAATTGTCTAAATGTTTCTTTCGTTCTTCCAAAAAGTTTCACGTTTTACTGAACCGTCATGTATGCCAATTTTATTTGATAGCAATCACAATGTTTCATTTACAATTCTAATTTCCAGCGTATTAACTTGTGTTTTTATAGTTTTTCGAATTAAATCTACGAATACAAGCAGAAAGTGTACATTTTGTGTTACTTCATTGAATAGCCAACTTCTTCCGTTGTAATGAATAATTGTGCTGATACTATGTGACACGTTCTTACTTTTAGCGTATTCTAATGGATTGCACTAAAGCACACTCTGACCTTACAAGTACAGTGTTTGACTGTTTTAATTAAAATAGCTGTTATATTATGAATTATTACCTTTGTATTTCAACTTTAATCAGTTAGCATCCACGATGTAAGTTATTTAAGAATTTCTTCGAGTAGCGTTTTTTTTCTTAATGGAGAAGAACATAATATATTATAATAATTATCGAAACGTTAAAAACGTTTGTTTTCTTCCTCTTTTACTTAAGGTTGTAATACCGCTAGGTACAGATATTAGATTTATTTAATCTTTGTTCTTTAGTAATGTCTTAACTGCGTTTCTACTATTTTTTTTTATCTTCTAAAATACTTGCATAGGTTTTGAGTACATAATAGTAGTAATACCTCTATCATTTTCATATTTCTTTAAATCACCTCTCTCTTATATGGGTAGTACTACTCCCGTCTTCCATTCGATTGGTATATCTTTTTTTCTAGTACATATTTAGTATTTTTAGCATTTCATTCTTACCTTTTTCTCCTATGTATATATTGATATTTCGGATACTACTTCATCTGCTCCTGTCGCTCTACCTATTTTCAAATGCTCCAATACTTTTCCAATTCTTCCACTTTAGTATTGCTTTCTCATATTCCTTCTCGTTATTCGTAAATTATTTCCACTCCTTTTCAGCGTTTTAACATTATTATTTAATAATTCATAGGGCAATGCGATATCGTAACCAAAGAAGTGCGAAAGTTGCTAGTTGAAACCTTTATAAAATCTAATTACAAAAAAAAATGGGGATTTCCTTATTTAAAATTATCAAAAATATAATACTCCGAATATTTAAGATGTTTCATTCAAAATAAGCAAATCGACTTGCGTTATAATATGTTGATGTTCATAAAAATTTAAGATTTATCCAATTCATACTTTTTCAAATTATCGATAATTGCAGATACCGGGAGGGCAGCCTGTACAAATTTATTAAAAAATAAATCTGTTTAGTAACTCTACTGCAACAATAAAACTAGCAATTAAATAAAATAAAAGCATTTTCTTAATATCAAGGATACTGTAATACTGAGACTTTTGATAACTTATTTCTTGAGACGATTATTAGTTATTAGTTATTGCTACAAGCGCAGAAATTCTACGTATGTATCTTAAACAACAAGAAATATTAGTGCACTGTGTGCTATACCGTTTTGTAGAAATTGTTTGCCAATTTTTCAATTTATTTTAAAATACTACTTTATTTTTAGCCCACAATTTTTGGGACCGTCGCATCCGATCACACTCCAAAAGACTGTTCGAACAGAAGGGTGAGTTATTTTTATTCAATCGTGATATTAATAGTCAGGTCTCTTAAATACGTTTGTTTCCTTTACATGAACACTTTCGTAACTAGGTGTTTAATCTGCAATAAAAGAAATACATGTACGAGTTGTGTTATATTTTAAAAGCTAAATCGTACATACCTTTTTGTAAAAATTGATAACTGATATTTTACAAATTCATGGACACGTTTGTGTCCGTATAGATAACATGTGTTCAAACATCTATATGCATTTCTTTCCTCCTGACATTTTACACTTGATTTCTTTCTATACACTATATAACGTTTGCTAACATTTTCTTTTCCGTAGAGCTTACCACAAACACCCCAAACCAAAACCTTTGGTCTCTATAACAATGGCGAAGCAGTATCTGAAAATTTATCAGATCCAACAATGCCACATGATAAAGTAAGATATCGCTTGTTATTGTTAAGGAAACAATTTCTCACGCGAGATTTGAATAAATATTTTTTCAGGCCTTGGTGTATCGAGATGGCAACTTAGTTTCTGGTTCTTTAGACGCCCTGATACAGCATTTGGTCCCAACAGAGATCTACTATCCGGATAGAGCGTATATATTCGCATTCTTACTCTCTTCTCGATTATACATTAAGCCCCACGATTTACTGGATACAATTAGAAGCTTAAGCGAAAGTCAACAGGGATTAGGGCAATCAGGAAAATCAGTACAACCTGGAAATATACGATTTACGGAACATTTGGTTCAATTACTTGCAGAATGGACGGAAACTTTTCCTTACGACTTTAGGTAAGGGATAAAAAAAATAATTGGAGAGTGTTGAATGAGAAGTTAGTAGTTGATTAAAGTAAGCTTATTTTTTTTCAGTAGTAACGTTAAAGAGTAAAATTCTATCCAGAAATGAATGTTTTAATTAAAAAGAAAAAAAAGCCACTTGATGCATATATTTGAAAAACGGAAAACCGGCTATTATTTTTAAATACTTTAAATATGTGGAATACATTGAATGATCGGTTAACCAACATAATCTGTTTTAGTTTTCATGAGAAATCGCTTAATTCATTCTGAAGATCTGAAAACTTAAATAACTTATAGTTCCCGGGTTATTTAATGCAAAAATAATATACAAAAGATGCGATAAAAAAATCACACATGTCAGTGTTTAGTCTAATGTCGATTGCTTATCTCTTTTCAATAGTATTTTTTAAAACCGGGTAATGGTATTGTGGTTGCAATTCCGTTAACCTCAACCTAGTTTGGATACCATTTTACGACCCTTGTTCTGAAAGTCTTAATCGAATCAACTGCACAAGTTGTTTTTAACAGAATTAATAAAAATATATTTTTTTTTTCTTTGAATCTATAGAAATAATTGGGAAAAACTAGTACAGTTCGGGATAACTGCATCTGGTACATTTCCTAAACATTAATGGGTGACACAAATTGCGGCGTTGCAAACGGCCCTGAATGCCCTTTCAAACAAGTCCACGTACCTTTAATTTGGGTAAAAACTGCACAAGTTATAGCAGGCTTAGTTTCACATAATTCGGCAACACCTACTGCACTTATATTTACAATGTTGGAACACAATCAAAGAATTTGAATCTGCCGCCATTTGTACTTTCATGTTTTCAGGTGTTTTTCATATTACACAGTTGGTACTAAAAATATAGAGTAAAGTAGGATGTTAATATACATGTAGAGTTGTAGAATGAATAAAACAAGTGTTAGTTCTATAATGATAGCAAGAATTGTGGAGTAGTACCGCACCACACAAGTTAATTAACTATCCGGGGAGGATGCGTCAATCCTCACTCGTTCGGTGGTTGAGAATGAGGATCGACGCATCCTCGAAACGACTATCCCGGATGATTAATTAAACTTGTATGTACACTTGTGTGTACATAATATAGTGCTGAATGATTTTTTTTAATGTTTTATTCTAAAGAGAATAGGTTGCTGAGAAAATGGAAATTCTAGTACGTCCCATGCTGTCTCTTATAACTAAAATATTTTTTTATAACTTGGTTCCTAGCATGTTCAATTTGTTTGAATTATATTTTGTCAAATTCCTTGAACAATTCATTTTTCAAATTGAAACTATCCTACAAACAACGACAAACGCGTTAAATTGAAAAGAAAAACAATAAGTAAACACGATTTTCAACAGATTTTATCACAGTTGATGAACAAGTTCCTGCTTAACTTAATAACCCCAAAAAAATAGTTTCTTTGTACACTTGTCAAAAAAGATCCAAAACTTAGTAATAGCATTCTTTGAAGACATAGACACGAACGAAATTATAAATTATAAAAAGTGTAATAAAAAGACTATACACTTATTTAATGTTAGCTACCGGTTTATAATAAGATATTTGTGAGATTTAGTCTTTTTGCTACACTTTGAACATGAACTCATACCGAGTCACCAACTTCAATTTAAAATATAAATGTTGGGATTTATTATATCGATGCGTTAATTATGTTCAGCAATGTACACAAGGATTAAATAAATATAATTTAATTACATTCTACACACTGTATATTTTTATAAGACTTAAATTGAATGACATGAAAAAATTAAGCGAACTTTCCAAAATAATTAAACTGCTCCTATAGAAGTAATTTTTATTTTAAAAAATAGGGACGAACGAGTTATGCAACATGTACGCACCATTACTCAGCAGTGCTGCGCACTGAATACTTCACTCCGAACCAACGTTTCATCGTTGTTACATAATCTACTACAGCGATTAACAGCTTTAGAGACATACGAAAGATCACTGGAAATTCCCCCTGTACCCGTAGATGAAAATTGTGTTGATATTACAGAATTATGTTCCAATGCAGGCGACTTAGCACAACAATTAACACATGTAGAGTTAGAACGATTGTCATACATTGGGCCCGAAGAATTTGTCCAAGCTTTTGCTAAAGAAAACCCACATTTAGAAACATCATTTAAAGATATGAAGAAAACTCATAATTTAGAGCAGTACGTCCAATGGTTTAACAGATTGAGTTATTTTGTTGCCACTCAAGTTTGTCGGGTAAGTCGATCATATACAAAGGTGAAATGGTTTTTAAAGATTATTTGAAATTGTAGTATCCAAAAAAGAAGCAACGTGTCAAAGTTGTAGAATATTGGATCGAAGTAGGGAGAGAATGTTTCAATATAGGCAACTTCAATAGTTTAATGGCTATAATTGCAGGATTAAATATGTCACCTATATCCAGATTGAAGAAAACGGTAAGTGTAATTCGTCTTGCATTGGTACTTATGAACACATCCACACACGTCAGTGACATAGAATAGTAAAACAGGCAAAATTGGTGACCTTGGTGCCGTTTTGTCTGATTACAAGTTGGTAGATGTTTGGCAAGTTGCGTTTCCGCAACGCTTTTAAAATTTGTTCAAAGCTTTTCAGATTCTACGTGTAATCAAAAATAATAGCCCCATGAAGTTAATACAACAGTAAATAATTTTGAAAGTAAATAACACAGTTAACACAATAACACAGTTTGAAAAAGATAGTATTAACTGCATTAGAACTCATATTAACTTTAAAAAAAGTTTATTTGCATGGATTATATTAACTTATTGCTTGTGCGATTATTTTCTTTGTTCATAATGTGTTTGTAGGACTACGAACAGTACTCACATCAATTAATCTTTAGTTTATGGCGGAAGGTATAATAAAAAAAAAAAACCTTTCTCTTCAAATTAAAAAAAAAACTGATTCTACTAAAAAGTAAATAAAAAAAAATCTGATATAATAAACAAAAACAAAGAATGAAACAATTAAGGTCGAATAAAAGGAGAGAGGATATTGGGAAATAAAGTAACATTATCTCCAAAAAAATTCAATCATAGGGGTATGACTGAGTCATCAATGGAAGTCATAGTAATGATACAATACTACAGCGAATTTTTGTGTCTACATCAACACAAACTAAAATAGTAATTAAATACACTATTTTAATATTGATAGTACCGAGCCGTACGCTACTGCGAGAGCACTCGTTTCTGCAGGCTTATTCATCAAATGTGAATTATATAGCGAATCAGAGGGAGGAAGAACAGGTTTTAATCTACGCATAAAAACTTAATATCGCGATGTTGAAGGGTTGTAAACGTGGAAAACTAAAACCAGCCTCTGTGTTCTTTGTTTAATTGCCTTCTGAAACAAATTAAAAAAATGTAATTTGGCATATGTAATCATTGTTAGTGCAATTATGCAATTACATTATTAACACACCAAAATATCTTTTTATCTGTGGTTTCATTCGTCCCTGTCGTTGTATTACAATATTGTTCTACTTCCAGTACATTTTACATTTTTAAACAAAATGGCAAATTCATTCTATTATATTTTTAAATATATGCTTGATAATCATTTTATTCCATGGAGATTAACAGCTTTCATGCATTATAACATTCAGCTTTGTTCAAATTAGGTACTCTTGTGTTCTCTAATAGACAAAAATTTGACTAAAGCGAAGAACTTGATCTTTGATAATTCTGATTATACATTTCTATAATGCTCTAGCCTCTAATCGCTGATTATTATACGTATATATTTCCTTAACTCAATTTTATTAACAACTTTATGTTGATATTAAATATGTAATTTCAGTGGAATAAAATACATTCTGGAAAGTTCGCAATATTAGAGCATCAGATGGATCCTAGCAGCAATTTCAGCAGCTATAGAAGTACTTTGAAAGCAGCAATGTGGAGAAGTGCAGGAGCTACTGACCAGAGGCAAAGAATAGTTATACCGTTCTTCAGTTTATTAGTTAAGGACTTGTATTTTTTAAACCAAGGATGTTCTAATAAGTAAGTACTTCTTGCAGATTAATTGTAATTCTTTATTTAATTTGGTTTCTTAGGTTACCCAATGGGCATATAAACTTTGAAAAATTCTGGCAGTTAGCGAAGCAAGTAACGGAATTTATGGCGTGGAAGCAAGTTACATGTCCATTTGAAAGAGATCAAAAAATTATTGCCGTGCTTCAACATAGTCCCATATTAAACGAAAATGCCTTAGCTCTTGCTAGTTTCGAGTGCGAACCACCTGATAACAATCAAGAGAAGGAACGATGTAAAAGTTTGAAAGCTGAAGGAAGCAGCGCATAAAAAATAAATTGAAAATGACATTTTAAAACGTGAATGTTTGTACAAATAAGTATTTTATTAATTTCTATTTCATAATGGAGAACCAGTGGTTTTATAGCAATTATAGGTGATATTTAATATTCTGATGACCTGATTTACGTAGGATGATTAGTTTAATTCGAACCTGCGGAGCAAAGTTTTTTTTTTATATTGGTATATTGGAGATTCAAGGACCAATTAGATTCACAATTTTACTTCGAATATTACATCCCAGACTACGTTTTCGTTTTTGGAATTTATTTTTTTATAGAGACATAAAATCTAATCTATAAAGAAGCGAATAATTATTTCTTAATTAAATTTAATAACGACAATGAAATTAATTGTAACAATATTATTAGGATTATTGGTACGTTTCGTTACCCCGCATAGAGACTTTTCTGATTGTTACAGGTGCATTGCATTTTGGAAGCCCATTTATAAGTAACAGCGCAATACACTATTAAAATGCTATACCGACTAATTTAGCTTTGATGCAATGTAGTGTACGCGGAGGTTTCAGATTTTTTGGAGTGACACAATTTTTCTTCTTTCCAAAGCGAATGCCGCTCTATTTTTCTCTGCTTATAATTGCTCAATTATAACAAAATGTATCGATGATAATTCAAATAGTCATTTTGGTTAATTTAATTGCAACATTTTGTTTGTATTAAAAGCAAAGCTGTAACTATATGCATAATCCTTCATCCAAACTTACTGTCGAATGTAAATTCAATGGGCCGTCGATACACTGTACCAAACTACAGATTGAACTAAAAAAAATCAATTAAATTATCAATACATTTTGTTATTGGTTTTCTTAAGATACCGTACTAACCAGAAGTAATAAATTCAAATTTGTTAATATTGGTACTAAACCATTTTTCGATTTATAGTACTTTTAATATTTATCAACAAATTTTACTATATAAATGTAGCATAATTTGTTATTCATTGGAACGATGATAATGAAAATAGTGATAATGATAACTACTCCAAAAAAGTAATAAGCTGAATTAATGACTTAAGTTGTTTTTTGGAAACAACTTCTTACCGACTTTAAAAGAAGCGGTTTTTAACTCCAATAAGAAAATCTAAGTATTTTTGTTGCTTTTATTCATCCATCGTGTATATTTTGTATAAAAATTCTGTGATTAAGATGTTTATGAATTGTTTTCGTTTTACTACATTGGATACCTGGGTACCTATATAAATTATACTTTATATTTATGTTAACTCCTTGATGTAACATACTACAGTATTTTCGATATAATACATCAGAACATTTTATATCCAGGATTACGGATATTTAATGTACATTAAACATATGTATATGTATAAATCGCTGTCATTTTAGCACGGTGTAAAGTACGTGTATGAATCGTAATACTCCTACTCTAATTCTGATGTGTTATAATTATCATCTGTTTGTATATATTTTTACAAAATTAGTTCTAAGTATCAAATTGCCATTATTTATTTAATGTCATAGCAGAAGAAATAATTTTTAATGTTTTAATTAAAAATTACCTTACTCTCTATTGAAAGTATATTTTTGTTACTTTCGTGATCACTAAAGTGAGATTTCATATGTATTCATAGATGATAGTTCCATTGCGTATTAAAATTTTATATCTAATTATATAATCTTTTTATACCTCACATTCTTAAAGAAATTATAAAAAATGTACTTAAGTGATCATCTGAACAGTAACGTATTTTTATGTTGCTGAAACAATAGAATACATGCTTTAATACAATGCCATAATATTCAGTACATAAATTATACAGTATTACATTCAGTCCCTGTGTAATGTATAAATTCTCTACTTAGCGCGATAGTGTTGCACATTTCATATATGTATATGAATTAGGAAATTTTGTTTATAACTATAGCGCCTGTTTAATTTCAAAGTAAATAATGGGACGTTCAATATATTGTTTAATACTAAGTAATTTCCTATCTGCTTTGCCTCACAGTGCTTTTAGGTATAAGAGAAACAGAATATACAAAAGACTTAATTTAATCAGTATTCTAGTCACTAGGTAAGAAGCACTGCTAATTAAATATTATATGTTGTATTATTGTAGCTATTTATAAGTTATATAAATTTGTAACTTGTACCAATTTGTTTAATGTAAAAATGAATGAAGTAACTTTTGTGTTTTATTTTAATTTAGGTTGACACACAAAAAGTATAACAATTAAAGTAATGCAAAAAGATATTGCATTACCTATAGCGATTCTAAACTGTTTTCCATTAGAAGATTCATTTTTCCGAAGTAACTATCATGCATAAGCTGCTTAAAACGCTAGTAATTGTTTAATTATTGATTAGTTATGAATTCGTGTATTGTTACCAGAGCCGGATAATTTGTAAACTGTCCCTGGGCAGTGGTGGCTGATGGTGACGTGAATGGCAGTTCTAGGAGAAGGCCTTGCTTCTCATATTTACATTGCATATCATACATTGTACAACAATACAACGGAAATGCATTAGGGAATCGAAGCCCTGTCCTTGAACTGCCATTAAGTAGCCACCAGCCACCACTGGTCACAAGACGAATCTACATTGATACAGTAGCGAATATTAATATAAAAAGGATAAATCCAATTGCAATTTTAATAACAGTCAAAACAGTTTAAATTATCAATATCAGTGCAGCAATACCAGACCACGATATTAAGCTAACTCTAACATACTATTATCTGTAAAAAGTAGTAACTATAATAGTATTTATGCAAAAATTATGGCTCAAATTTGCATTCGTCACGCTATTAATATTATACCAGTAGTATAACAGTTTATCTAGTAGAATACAAAGAATGGAACAATACAAATTTTAAGAATTCCATCTCTTGCGGAGCAAATTAATCAACGCAGATTCATGGTGAGTGTACGTTCTCTTTGAGAAGGATTTGAGTATGTAACTCGCAGAAACTTGAGTATGAGGGAACTCTTATTTCGCAATGAATGAGCCTATCTTACTCTACACTCACAATACTCAATCGAGTTTAGTTAACTATTTCGAAGACTTAGTCGATTCATATTCTGGATTGGGATCACAGCGCTTACAACTCGGATCGAATTCACAATTTTTAGTCGAGAACAAAAAATTATTAATCATTTATTAGTATTCAACAATTGAAAGTTTAACCAACATGCTGTCTATTGTTCGGGAACGACTCGCAAATAAATTTCAAATTTTCTGAAATGTTAATCCAAATTCAGACTGTAATTATAGATAGGTACTTTCGTTCTATTAAATAAAAATCATAGGTTAAATTTGATGTAATATAACACCATTAATCAAAAAAACTCGGAATTCTAAAATGTTCTTGTACGTCATCGTCAAAATAAAGCCGGTTCTGCTCAAAGTAATGTTAAAAAATAAATATTCTGTAAAAATATAAAACTATATTTCGTTGACGATTTAAATTGCTGGTTTTGATTATGATGTGACAAAAAAATTCTAATTCTAACATCCCTGGCCTATTCCTACTCTACTAAAAGTATCTACTTTTGCCGCTTACACCCCTTAAAACTAAGACACGCGAAAAAATGCGGAAAAATAGACGAAAGGGTCTCCTGTAATTGTAGTACGAAACATAAAATATGTGTTTAACCAATATAAGCTTTATGACAATCACTACATGTAATTTTACATATGCTCCATCTTTTGTAATAGTAATAGCAAGGACAGTGGCGTAGTATGGTAAACAACACATAAGTATCGGCACCCTCCGCACGACGCAAGTTTAATTTATTATATAGTAATATAATAATTAGTCCGGGACGGCCGTTTCGAGTACCATTCGTGTCCGGAACATTGACCGGAATCGCCCAGGTCGGTCAAGAATGACAATGCGTGTAGCGAAAAGAATGTGTAAGTGGGCGAAATTGGCCATTGACGGCGCCCGAAATCACAGCAGAAATGATTAGGGGACGCGAGCGACCGATTTCTGTAACTATAACTAAATGCCGCTAAGAGAAGCCGGTCTGTTTGGTCACGCTTCAGTAAGAAAACCGTTTCTCCGTCATGTGAACCGCCAAAAGCGACTACAGTGGGCCGAAACTTTTAGATATGTTCTTTGGACTGACGAATCCAAGTTTGAAGAGTTTGGGCAGAGGCGCAGAGTTTTGTGACACGCGTGAAAGACAAGAAAATGTTGCGCGTTTGTGTCGTTCCAACAGTAAAACACGGTGGTGGTTTAGTGATGGTTTGGGAATATTCGAAGATCTCGTGAAAATCGATGAACTTATGAACAAAGTATGTGGACATATACTGGAAGAGAAAGCTGTAACATCAGGATTGCGGTTGATTGGGAAGAACTTCGTGTTTGAGAATGATAACCACCCCAAACGTACAGCACGGATTTGTAAAGATTATCTCTCCTCTCAAGCAGAGGAGAATGTTTTGCAGATCACACCCTGGCCTTCGCAGAGTCCGGATTTAAACCCCATCGAGCTACTGTGGGATGATCTGGACAAACGATTAAGACAAACCTGCTTAACTTCGAAAGAACACTTGTGGCGGATCCTCCAAACCGAATGGAAGAATATTTCCGGGGAAACTATGACCAAATTAACACAGCGCATGCCACGAGTGGTCCAGGCAGTATTAAAAACGAAAGGAGGCTTTTTCGACGAGCAGAAAATATAGTCATGGTGCGATATTTTAATAAGGATGTTTTGTTTTATTTTTTATTTCTTCTTATTATTTGTTTATATTTTTATGTTCGCGAATACATTTATATTTTCTTTTGAATTCCTGCCGTTTTTATTTAGTTAACAGTATTTACTAGTTGCCCTAACTTCAATGGTCGATAGTGTATATCCCGTTTCAGAAGCCTCGAGAGTAGACATCAGTCGCGTCATCTATGCAAAACAAATGAAACCGGACCGCGCGTCGATAGAGCAGTCGACTATTTATTAATTGTCACATATTAAATTTACCAAAATGTGCGGTATCTTTCCTTGCAATTAATTGTCATTCTTAGAGATAGTTTGTGCTTCATGTGTGTTTAAACATTTAGACAGACAATAAGAAGAACACCGTAGTTTTGTGTGAAGAAACGTACAAATTTTGTGTGAGAAAATGGGAAATGTACACGCGTTTTCAAGTGCACCACCGCCACCAACGACGCTGCCTCCGTCAATGAATACCGGCACTTCTAATGATTCTGTAAGCTCGGAAATAGAGAATCCGGGCCCATTAGAGGATATCCACGTTAAGTGTAAAAGTATGTATTTGACTTAAATGTATTCACGTGCATAACCTCATTTTTTTAATATTTTAGATGTTTTCCCTACATGTTTTGAGGGAGCAAGGGTTATGTTAACGAGGGGTCTTAGTAATCACTTTCAGATATCTCATACTATAAATATGAGTTCTATTACCCCGAGTGGTTACAGATTTGGGGCAACGTATGTAGGGACGAAACAGATATCTCCTAGCGAAGCTTATCCAATTTTATTAGGGGATGTTGACCCATCAGGAAATTTAAATGCCACTATCATTCACCAGTTTCATCCTAGTATTCAGGCAAAATTTGGAGCTCAGGTACGTATATCTAACTAATTTAACTTAGAACACATTAATTTCTAAGATATATTTACAGATACAAAATTCAAAGTTTACCGTAGCACAATTGATAACGAATTTTAAAGGTTCTGATTATACTGCCAGTGTTACGGTTGCTAATCCTGATATAATATCGGGATCTGGTGTAGTTGTTCTACATTATCTTCAAGCCGTGACACCGAGATTAGCATTAGGATCTGAATTAGCTTACCAGAAAGGACAAGCAATACCCGGAGGAGAAATTGCCTTACTCAGCGCAGCTGCCAAGTATGTCTTTTGATGTAAAGTAATAATGTGTATTAGATTAATGTAACATATAACAATATTATCATATTTAGAGCAGTCTTACAGTATTGAAAATAGAGGTACAAAAAGATACTGTTACAACAAATAATATCTAATGATATTATTTGTATCTCTACGTTCTCTTCTTTCTGATTTTGCCATTGCTCACATTCTATTGTTTCTTTTTTGAAATTGGCATGTAAAAGTTTATCTACTTGCTGGATATGATAATCTTTGATTCCTGAAACATTTCACTATTACACCTTACCACAAACACTTCACTGAAACTGTATGCACGTTTCGATAGCTAAGCTATCATCTTCAGCAGGAATACTGAACTCAATCAACAATCTTTGATTGCGCAAGCTTTTTCCAATTCTGGATCAATGTGCGGCTTAGCAGTCTCAAATGCTGCTTTAACATAGTGTTTGGCAGTTTCGATAGTTAGTTCAACCATATGATTATGTTGAGGTAACAATAAAAATGTTTAGAGAATTATAAAGTAAGTGTTATAATAAAAACTGAATTTGAGGAAGCAGTTGTTGGATTTTTTTATGTAGTTTGTGAAATGTATATTGAAATGAATAGGTGTTTTAATTCTGGAGTGGTCAAGTAAATTTCGTTTTTCGTTACAGATATACAACAGAAAATTATCAGTGGTCTGGAACGATAGGCGTTTCAGGTATACACCTGTGCTACTATCAAAAAGCTAGTAAGCAGTTGCAGCTTGGGGTTGAGTTAGAAGCTAATCATCGAATGCAGGAGGCAGTAACATCTATAGGATATCAAGTCGATCTACCAAAAAGTGATGTTGTTTTTAAAGGTAAGAAGCAAATTTCCAGGTCCAATAAAATTTGACTGAAGTATAGGCTAGGCAAACATTTTCTCTGCTCAATTAAACATATGTGAATATATTTTAGATTACTAAATAAATTATTCAGTTATTTTATATTTTTGGTAAAATTAAATTAAAGATACGAATGAAAAGTAGAGCATCAAAATAATAAACATATTTATTTTAGAATAACTTAATTAAAACAAAACTTTTAAAAATCTGAGCATTCTTTTCCTCCTGTAGAATTTTAAAACGCTCATCTGTATGTCTTGGTTGCCTTTTAGCCCAGGTAATTTTACAAATATTTAAATTGATGTCGGGCTTTTGAATTGGTAGTTTCTTATATCCAAGACTCTTTGGAAACTTATTTTACTAATTAAATAGTTGGTAACTACTTTGCTGGCGTGTTTCGGATTATTGTCCTTTTAAATGATGAATTTAAAAACGTATTGAACGATATGTTCTCATACAGTAATAATAGTAATAAACATCCCTAGACTATCACAGAACCGCTACCATGCTTAACCACAGATAAAAAAGCTTACAGGTAGCCAATTCAGCGCTACACATTTTTCGAGACGAACGCAGCCGGAAAAAGATGGGCAAATACCGTGTAGAAAGAGGATTATTTTCTATTAAAAAAAATGGTTTAGCTTGTGGTTATTCGAATTGTGCTTATCCTATTATAGTCTTTGGTTCTCCATTTATTCCAGAACAATCTGGTTTAAAAAATATAACTGGCTTTTAATTATCCTATTGTTTTAAATCTGATTAGAAGAATGATAAAATTGTTAATTCGTGCACGATTGTTATAAAAATAATTTTACGTGCTTGTTATCGTTCTTGATGATAACAAATGCATAGAGGTAGTATGGAAAACAGTAAGTAAACTTTTAATTAATTCAGTACTTATTCGGGAATTCGTGGATTTCAATTGTCAACCCTACGGTGGAAGGATGTGAGAAAAATATGTCAATCCACGAATTTCCGAAACGTATCTGAATTAATTCTAACAGAATTATATTGTAGCTACATGAAAATTGGTTCTGTGCGAAATGTTTTGTATTGTTTATAGTAGCTTTTTACATTTTCAAGTAGTTTTTAAACTTCACACTTAAGATTGAAGTACACGAATAATGCCGACGCCAACGCCCTCTACACAGGTAAAATAAGTTATTACCGTTGTGCTACCTTTTAAACTCGAAACAAATTATTAAAATATATTGCCACTTATGCGATTTACACTGGTGATTTATAAAGCTCTTTTATCTGTTTAACTCTGCACGGTTACAATGTCTGCGAAACGTGCAGGTTTTTTTAAAAGATTCGGATTTATGATGCTTTTTAAGGCTGTAGCGAACAAACATATTGGCGATGTTTAGTACCAAAAAGCTGAAACTTTAACTTGCCACTAAAGATATCTTGTTGCAGTTTTTGTTTTAGTATATTTCAGTCGTATTATCGCCCCTAGAAGGTGGTTTTAACAGCGCAACACGGTCTCATTCACTGTCACTTTCGTTCCGCTAGATTATTAGAATTTATGAGTTAGCTCTCGCGAAGTTTTGAATTCATTTTGTATTGGCCGTATCTATAAAAATTAACCAACTTCCTAGTTGAAAGTTGTTAAACCTAAAAATGTACTTACTTATATTAATCTAAATGTGGGAAGCTTCGAAAACACTGAATTAATCTATGTTTACTTTTTCTTTCAGGTCACATAGACTCAAATTGGTCAGTAGGTGCCGTCTTAGAAAAAAAATTAAATCCATTACCGTTCACGTTAGCTCTCAGCGGTTTAATGAACCATACAAAAGGTCAATTTAGGCTTGGAGTTGGTATTATTATTGGATAAAGATTTTTTAACGCTGGTGCAATAGTTTAAATTTATTGCCTATATAATGAAGTTTAAGCCTGGAACCATGAACAGTTATATATGAAAGTATGTTATCAAATTTGTATATAAAATACGTTAATTTAATCATCTCTTCAATAATGAATTCACACAAAAACACCTTTTGAACTATGCATTTACTTGTAAATATTTAAAAAGATCTTGACACCAATTTTGTAGTATCATAAAATTAAAGCAGTGAGGCTCAATTTTTGTTTACTTAAAATGGAACTATATAAGGATAACTGACAGGTTTTTTTGTACTTTTAATGTAGGCATGAGTTTTCTAAGTCATAATTGGTATTTTATATTGCTTGAAAACGTTAGTAACTGTGATTAGTTGTGCTAAGCAGATGACAAACATAGGACACATAAATGCAGTATTGCGTCGCTGGCATTGGTACTAGATAAAGTTTAGCGATTTAAAGTACTGCACTGTTATTAGTTAAATTATCAAGACACAATTATATTTTCTTGTCTTACAATTAGTCCAAGATTTATTGCCAATCATAACTAATGGCAGGTACGGTTCCAGACCTACTTAATTGACCATCCTTTTATGTCACACCTTTGTTATTTTTTTTATAATTAGAAATTACACTACACTGTAAAAACGGAATTAAATGCGTTGTTTAAAAAGATTTTTATTTTTTTAATAATCTATTTACCTAAAAACATTTAAATTAAAACCGAAGTTACCATTTGCCTTATGTTGGTGGTTTCGGCAATAAAGGACATATTCGCATGTATTATGTTACGAAATTGGCGAACATATCTTTTATTGTCGAAACTACCAACCTAAATTATTCATAAAATAGAAAAATGTCTAGTGGGTTGTACATTCACCATGTATTGTTGCCTCTATAGACTGAAAAAAATGTAAATAACGTTTTCCCTTACTAAAAGTAGCGCTACCCATTGTATTACAATTAATCAATCAGAAAAAGTTAGCTAATGTAAAAAATCGCTAATATTTGAAAATGCGGAAGTACTATTTTCAGATATTTTTTCACAAGAATTCATCTGAAAAGGTGATATTTTTAAAAAATTTTCCAAGACAATCTTGTGGTACTCCGCAGGACATTGTCAAGTTATCAAAGAAAATGAAAAATGGCAATCGGTTTTTGAATGGATGAAGCGATGTAGTCAGAAATTGTTGCGTTCAACTGTATATGGTTGAAGTGAATTACTTAATAGTATTTTTCTTATAATAGAATGTATCTCAAGAAGCAATTCAAAATACAAGAAATAAATTTAAACAATATTTATGCGCGCTTCGAGGGACAGTACAACTTAAGCTAGAGAACCACTGACACTTGGAAATACGACATTAGACTTGGAAAAATGAGAACAACGTAATGTACCCACGACATTGAAGGAAATGGTTTTTCGTACTCTTTCTGTCGTAAATAAATGGATAGTCTGTCTTTCTCCAATATTTATACTGAATGTTTCCTAAAAAAAAATTTCTTAATTTCCTTATTATCCTATTTTGATACTGGATAAACAAAAGCAACGTTGAGTTTGCTGTAAATTTTTTGAAAGTGAAATCTTTTTCTTAAATACCGATATGTTACTATTGTGATCTTTTCGATTGGTGTATTATTTTTTACAGTTTTTGCATATGTAATTTTAATATATTGATTAGTTTCTATTGGGTAATAAGTATTATCTTTAACGCAGTGTTTCATTTTTCTACATTTAATACGTTGGCCATGGTAGTATTACAAAATGTTGTGCTGCTTTAGCCAAATAGATTTGGTAAGGGTAAATCACGTGCGCACCGCACCGTACAGCCAAAAATTTTTGTTGGCTGGGTCGAGCGTTGCACACTTGGTTCGCACTTTACCCAAGTTCAAACTTAAATATATTGCATATTATAAATAAATATATAGTACTATCGTATATTAGAAAATTACGTAGTTGAAGTTCTGCTGCGGTAACTAGTATGTAAATTTATTTGCTATGACCCCATGGTTCTATTGCCTATAAGCTTTATTTATTACGCTACCCAAAAGAAAATATACAGCGTGAATGGTACGGTGGTCAAAGTGTTGATGGTGTTCGATGCAATATAACTATCGATAGTTGGTACAATTATAATTATTAATAGTATTATCGATAGTTGGTATAACCCTGGATACCATTGATACTATTTACTATCAATAATAGATATTTAGTTAGTTTACTAGTTTAGTAGTATTATAAATTATTGACATAAGCCACATACAAAAATGTTAAATTAAAAACGGCATGACTAATAATTAATTATACATTTATTTAAATTAGTTTTATTGTATAATTCACGTATTTCAAAAATTAAACCGAAAATAATGTTTACATTTGTCGTGAGAGTAATTAAACACTACATTTTTAATTCATTTTTAGAAGCTCCAACCTAATTACGTGTTAATACCCCTGTTCCTCCTTTTTTAATTAAATACACATTCAGTTTTAAGCTTTGCAATTCTTCTTGAAATAACACTATCTACTCCGAATCTATTTTAAAAGTACCTGTTAGCACGTTTTGCTTTTTCTTAAAAATGAATGAAAATTAATTTATATTCACATTTTTGCGGGAACACGATTGATGATAGTGTGCTTGGTAACTTTGTTGTGAAAACGAAATATATTTATCCAATACATTCTATGTAGTACTTTTTTAAAATGCATTGTTTTAATAAATCTATTTCAGTATAAGTTTTATTAACTTAATTAGGTATCTGAATTTGACTTGGAATTTTAACGGTTATTTGCGAGGTCGTCCGGCACTTTTTTTCCCACCACCAATACCTTGCTTATCTTTGACTTTCTGGTTTAATAACATTGGATGTACTTCTATAATTAAAAAAGGGTATGTTATCAAAAATTTTTTTGATAGGAAGGTACCCACCGCCATCGCTTGTATTTTGTAGCTCAATGTCATATGATCGATATTTTTTCTTTTTTGCTGGCGGCGAACCAGTGCTTTGTACTGTTTGTATGTTGTTGGATTCTATTCCTGTCCAATTATCTTCAGGATCTTCGATCTATTCATATAAGTAATGTATTATCAATACTTGATTCACATGTTATCTCACCTCTGGTGCAATAGGCAAGAATTGAAGACAATCCGTATTTTCATTTTCTTCGTCAGAACTACAAAAAGCTGCGACTGGATCCACAGAGCATACGTCAACCTATAAGAACATCAATTGAATACAGTGGATATGTCTTATTTAATAAAACACTACTTCTAGGTCAGTATCTTCCTTAGCATCACCGCCACTTGCAACTGATTTATCTTCATCTGTCAAATCGAATTCGCTTTCTCTTTCTTCATATTCAACATTCTCATCCAATTCTTTAAAGTCCGGTGCAAATGCCGACCAATTTTCTACTTGATTTTGTGCCCATACACTCACCACACCTACAACATATTTCATATGGAACAATTTTTTTTTACTGCACATAAAATATTGGAGTATTAGTTATATACCTGATGATATGCTGGCAATAATAGGACGAACAGGGTGCCAACATACATCTAATAACAATTCGCCTTTGGTACCATGTAGAATTTTTACTAAGTTTCCGATAGATTTTTCCCAAATGTAAAGAGCATGTTGTCTAGCTGATCCTGCACATATATATTCTCCATCGCCGGAAAAGCAACATTTTTTCCACATCGTCCTAAATAATATCAAAATATTTTTCTTGAAATCCGTTAAGTATGTTTGCATGTTTGTACAAGTGTTAAAAATTGTTTGACTGCAACCGTAAATGTGCATTTATGCAGTGTAATTCTATGGGGGTGCCAGCTTGAAGTTGCTGAACCGCTATCACAAAGGTCCGCTCGCCGGCATATTGAGATCGTTAGCTTCGAGCAGTCCGTGTAATTCAGCATTCAGCCCAGTGGTTCAAAATATAAAATACGTGGATTTATGCCATGATAAACCAAACATTTTTTGAATATATACGATTTTCGGTCCCTACATGTTATTAGAATATTATTAAAAACATCTTCAGATCTATTCAACTTCAAATTTACTGCTTTGTATAACAATTAAAATTTAGTAAAATACTCGACTAAAACAGCTTAAGATAGGCGGTCGTTTTCTCGAAACTAACTAGTTATCAAGTAATATTTGATGTCTTAATAAGTGTAAACAACCTAATTCTGACATTTCAAAACATGTTTGTACATTTGTTGCTCTTGACAAATAAAAATATCTGGTGGCAAAGTTGTTTATTACGAAATAAGGCAAGTACTCATTTATTTGCATTTAAAAGGCAAGTCAGCTGCGCAAATTGCTGACTACGGAAATTTGTCACGATATACAGTGCGAAATATTATTAAACTCTACAAAACTACTGGATTCGTGGCTCAGAGTAACTTGTCACAGGGCTGCCTAAAAACTAGGGATATAAGGACGTCCGCTTTATACAAGGGTGTTCGCTTTAAGAATCCGTGGGCTTTTACTAACAGAGAAGCAGAGAAAAAAACAGATTTCAATAGGCAAAAGAAGTCGAAAAGGCGATATAACGTAGTGGTGTATTCTATTTCATTTTTGTAAATTTTTTCTTTATTTGACAATATTAAGAGTTTCTGGGACTCTTTCTTTCTGTTATTTATTTAAAATATAGTCAAAAGTGAATATTTTGCATTCAACCAGAATAATACGTTAACTGTAATAATTCAACTTTACTGAGACAGGACTTGTACATATACAGGCTGTTTAATTTGAAGTTCGTTGTTGGGTAACTTTTTTGTTTCTAAAGATATAAGGACAGTTAAATTACAAAACAATTGAATTTTTTGTTGTAGATTCAGAATCTCGCATCAGAAAAACATTTGTTCATCACCACACATCACCGGAAATTACTCCAACTTTGGTTTTTTAAATTGAACACCTTATATATTTTTACATTTTGGGAATCTACGACTCATTCTGCATCATTTTAGAAAAATACTTCTACTTTTTTTAGGAGAGCCGATTAAAAATCTCAGTAAAGTGGATCACTGCGAAGCTTTTATTTGCAAAATTTATTGCTAAATATTGATGGCCGAATTTTGCGAAAAGTAAGAAGCAACATTTTAAGAAGAGTTAATCGGTGCTTAGTTCATATTCAAAAATGTGCAAGGTGTTCTATTAAAAAGAAAAAAAAAAAGTTGGAGTAATTTCTAGTGAACTGGTACTGCTTGGATACGAGATTTTGAATCTATGGCAAAAAATCCAATTTAACCGTCATTATATCATTAGAAACAAAAAAGTTACCCATAGAACAAGGTTCAAACTGAACGTCGTTTATAAATGTTTCTAAATCCTTTCTACTAAAATTAAAATTTGTAATCTATAAGTTTGTTCGAACCCGCAGTTCTCAGCAATTCTAGAATTAGTGCGATATGGCTGTTACAAGTCCCTTGTTCGAACCATGCAGTTCTAGAATTACAAAATCTAATAATTAGTTCGCTGTTCGAATCCCACACAATTCGTAATCCTAATTACGTTTCGAACGGTTCTAACAGTTCTTGCTCTAGAGCAGGTATTTGAAATACTTACCAAACATGACTATGCGTATTAATTATTTTATAAGGTGCTGTTGATAAAAATTGGTTACGAAATACCTTTTTTAGTAGAATTTATTAAAAGAATTTTTAATAAAAATTTAGATTAAAATAGGAAAATATTTAGTATACCATAATAAAGTGGTAATGGGTCCTGTATTTATACACAGTTATATTTAATGTACGTTATAAATGCAAATCAATGTAGAAAATACATAAACGGATTTCCATTGTTGCCAACATTATTTTGTTTTTTTTTTTTTTGTGGTATAGTTACACAATTCTCTATCAATAAATTCGAAACTAAGCACTATGCAAGAATTTGTCCGATTGATAAACATGTGCAATACTAGTGGGAATTTGTAATTCTCAAACGGTTCCGAACTGTTCTAGAGCGTGGGATTCGAACAAAGCTTATATAAAACAAATTGTGTTTTACACTGTTCGTTTGTACCAAATTCGAAGATATTCTTTTGGCAAACCTTAAGCAATGAAAAAAATTTTAACTTGCATACTTACTTATTTACAAGGTCTTGTAACTTCTGTATTGGTTCTGGTTCTCCATCTTTACCACAAGCTAAAACTTCTTTACTATCATATACTCTAATAACTCTGTCAGCGGTATTTACCAGAAAGCAACTGCAAGGAAATATTTATATATCTGGCTAACTAAGGGTGATTATTGAAGTGCGGGCAATCTAGGCTCCTATCGCAATTTCGGTATCGCTTTACGGATGGTATGTCCGTAGGTAGTTGCGTTTTCTTGATGCAATATTCATTGGAAGTGTACTTTTCGCATTTTATTTCTCTGTTGCTTTCATTTGTTGAGTATTTAATATTTCTTTGAATTTATTTAACTATTAAGATATCTGTTTATTTTAATAATTTTGGTTAGTTGTTACTAGGTTGTTTATTTGTCCGTGTGCGATCTTTCTATTTTTCGTTTACTGCAAAATGGTCTAGGTTTGCTGTTTTAGAATATAAGTTTTTGTTTTTTTTTCACACTTTTTGCTAGTTCGCTCTTCTTTAAATTTATTTAGATACTAGAACTTTCATTTATTGCAAAATATTTTATATTGTTTTTACTTGTCTAGAATCTTAATATTTACTATGGTACTTATAAAGCGTCTTCGCCACGACTTTCTGGAAAGTTAGAGTATTTTAGAGACGCAATAAAATATTTAGAAACTCAGAAACTAAAACAACAGATGCAATAAATGCTTTAAAGTGATTTTGGTAATCATATATAAAGGTTCCAGCGGTTCTTGGCCGTAATCCAGATCTACAAACTTTCAGTATGCATTTCTAACAAGCTTTGATGTCAACAGAAAGTTTTCCAATTTTAAAAACATATTAATTAATAAATGAGTAAATTTTACTAAAGAGCATTTAGAAATGATAGTTTTAATTAACATTATTAAATTTTTTAAAAGGCAGCATGCCACTGTTAAAAAGAAGACTATTGATGGCAGTTTTCTCACAATACGAGTGGGTATGGAACAGCTAGAATATAGTTGTGTATCTCATATATCTATGTGAAGTGCGGAACTGGGCTGCACTATGCTGGGTGCCAGCTATCGATAGTAGACTAAATCATCCACGCACTAGTGATTATATACACGTACTCTCCCCTTCTTGCAAATTCAATACTTTTAACAGCAGTCGCACTAGAAGTTCCCAATACTATACGAAAACTTGCTTTAACCTCAAGTGTTCTTACATCTAATACTAAAACTTTCCCTTTTGCGTTGCCGGTATATACATATTCCCCTCGTCTATCAAATGATGCTACAATATTTAAATCTGCCTAAAACATTAAAAATTATAAAATACATAATCTTCATGTTGATTTGCATACATCTTCATCAATCGGTAAAACTTGATGTCTCCCATTAGTATCCACTAAAACTGCTGCGTGTCGCATAGGGCATACTAATAACCTTTCTAAACTTCTAGGCTCAAATTGTACCTTTAATACTGGACATGGAAATCTATATTTCTGCTCGCACTCCCCTGACAGAATATCCCATATACAAACAGTATTGTCAGTTGATGCTGATGCCATTTTATGACCATTTCTTGACCAGCTAATGCTAAAAACGGGATGAACATGTGCCGAAATAATTTTAGCAATTCCTCTGGTAAGAAAATCCCATATCACAATTCTTCCATCGTTACATCCTACTGCTAGTAGAGTTCCTCTTTTGTTGAATCCACATGTTACAGCTATCGATAAACAATCCAAGGTACCATCAAATTCCTATAAGTAATAGTCTTACATATAAACAATAAAAATAATTATGTTTCTATAATTACTTACTTCTGGATAATTCTGGCCAAAAGATTCTGAAATGTTAAAATAATTAGTAGTATTAATATAAAATATGAAACCAAATATTTTACCTAAGAGTTCTAAATTCATATTTAACCTGTTTTATTTTGTTTTACAAAAATAAAAAAATAAGTCGCAAGCGAAGTCACAACGAAGTGTTGCCAATCTAGAAACGAAAGTCGTTAGCTGTAACAAATACAAACAACAAAAAAACAAGCTACTTAAGTAACACTTGTCGTCACCTCATCTAATATTACTTTTATTTGTACTTATATCTTTCACTAGACAAATACTTATTTTCATCTCGAATTTGTAATTCATAGTTATTTGCTGATTTGAGGTTGTTAACATGTAAGATCATTTTATTTTATAAACACAAAAAAATGAAAATGTATCTTACTCTAAAGATTATGCAACTTGTTTTACGCGAATTATGTTCAATGTTATAACTTTAGTATTCAAAGGTTGCAAGCTTACAAAGAAAAAAGAAGTAACATGTCATGATAAGTGTAAGATAGGATGTATCGTTTTTACATGTGCTAAGTGTATGTTACTCGTTTGATCATTAAAGCTGAATAAAATCACGCTGAAGAGTGTTTAAAATTTAACAGTAAAATTAACCAAGAATTTGTTGTAATTGAATAATTGTTATTGAAGTAAGGTAATAAGCTTCATTGTTCACGGCTAAGCCCGCAGAAACGAGTGCGCATACATTGGGCGGCGATAATATACAGCTATGTAAATATGTATTGGACACCCCCAATTTTTCTTCGGATGTATAAAAATAAATTATATATCAATAAAACGACAAAGTAGATACCATACAACGACATTTTATTAATATTTTCAATATTTTATTGGTCTGCCAGCTGCTTTTATTAGAGATCTTACACGTCTTGGCATACTACTAATTAATTTGCGGCATACATCGCTGGAAATTGAGATCCAATCGTTGAGGATTTGTTGGCGAAGCTGCTCTTTTGACCCACACTGATGTTTTACGATGTTTTTCTTTAGAATATATACCATAAATTTTCTATTGGCGATAAGTCCGGGGAGTGTGCCGGCCAGTCCAACAGTCGCACCCCGTTTTCCGTGAACCACTGCATTGTCGCCCTTGCACGGTGACAAGGAGCGTTATCATGTTGATAAAAATATTCAACATTCTCATCTTCAAACAATCTTAGTACGGATAGTTCCAGGACCTCCTGTAGCATCTCGGTGTAACGGTTGCTATTCATGCGCCCTTCGCAAAGAAAGATTTCGCCAATACCTGATGCCGACATGCATCCCCATACCATGATGCTACCGCCACCATGTTTTACCGTTGGTACGATGCATTGCGGGTGATATTCTTCTCACGGTCTTCGGCGTACAAATTGGGCCCCCGGTCGTCCGAAAAGCTGCAATAAAAGAAGAAAATATAGCGAACATGATTAAATAAGATATTTATAAAAAAGAAGATAAAAAAAGCATACCTCGATGTTAGATTCGTCAGAAAAGATTACACGCGACCATTCTTCTTGACGCGTTGGAGTTAAGTACGGCTTTTTTCGCGCTATACGCCCATATAAATTAGCTGCCTTCAGTCGCCTTCTTACCCCACTTGGGGTCAGAGAAACCCCATGTCGATGAATCGATAGCGTACTTTGTTATGTCACTGATGACTCACCCTATATACCGCCTTATAGCCATAATAAAATCGAATAAGCATTTATTTGTGATCTCTCACAGCTATATCGTTCTTGTGCACCTTTTTCCTTTTTTTTTTTGAACTTCACTTTTTTCATAATAAAATACATACCGTTGTTACATCTTAGGATAAACATACATCGGTGAATTAAGTTATTGAACGCACAATAGCAGTTACTAATTGATTTATTTGTCTTTCCTTACCTCTTGTTTCTGTTGCTGTACCTTGCCGTTACCCTTTTACCTTCTTGTTTCTATTGAAATTCGTTGTGAAAAGCACCTCACTACAGTGTGTTACCTAGTTTATCCTGTTCGTGCTGTAACTTAAAAAATGAAAATCTTAAAGCAGTAGCCTGTATACCGTGTAAATCCTCCTACGATCAAACATGTGTGGAGCACTCCGCCGACCTAAGGACGACTGAGTGCTGCTAGTATGACCGAGAAGTGTCCATATAATAGGGAATCCCCTCGTGACGTTATTCACGGATTGAAGGCGGTGGTTAGCGGCCTTGTAAAAGAAATTGACGAGCTAAAAAAGCAGCTAGCGTTGCTTAGTTGCGCAAACTTAGCCGAGCTTAATTATGAGGACATGACCCAGGGGATGCAGGAGCAGTAAAAGAGGAAGTATAATATCAATAGGTGAAGTTCTACACAACACCACTTACCCACAACATAGTACCGTTAAAATTGGGAAAATATGACCTGGACCTAGCTTATTCAAGATTAAACTTTTCGTCGTAAAAAAGAAATCTAAGGACCTAAAACATAATTTATATAAGTACATAAAAATCTTCTTTGATGGAACACCCAGACAGGTCGTTTATTACAATTGTGTTAGAGTTCAGATGATGTGCCAACGGAGGCTTAAACTAGCTTCGTCCAGCAGATTGTCATTGCTCAGCTGCTATTATCAATGTTGGAAGCAGGTGCCTTTGAATTTCAAATTGTCTATTGTTTCGAAGATTGGGGTAAGCGACACTTGGCTAACTGGCTAAATGCTTTGCTGTAGAAAACAAGCATTAGTTGACAGGAGAAGGGGCGGTGGCGCGCTAATGGCAGTTAAGAGTTACATACATGCTGTGCTTTTGGATTTATTTATTTATATTTGTTTTTGCTTGTTGACACAGTGAATCTAAAATAGTATTCGAAAATATATATACTATACATTTTTTTACAATTTACATACTTCCGAATATCACTGTTGAACACCTTGAACATTTTTGGGAAGTTTTTGAACAAATATTTGCACAATGTAAAGATATTTTAGGCCTGAAGCTAGCCATCGTGGTTTGACTCAATCCCAGGTACCTGGGCAACGAACATCCCGGTAGGCACGATTTGAGCAGGGGTTTGGCCCGGTCAGCCCCATTGTATAGGCTTGAATCACGGTCTGGTCGATAGTTGTCGCACTTGGGCGGCCAAGGTTCTGACGGGTCGATAGTTGTCGCCTGTACGGCCCAAACCCCGACGGACGATATGTGTGGCAGATTCCGAGAGACCGGTACCGTCTGTTGTCTATAAAACGTTAAGTGGGGAACTTCTTTAAAGTGAGGTTCTGACTTGTGCGGGATCTGCAGGTTTCTCCTAAGTGGGGTTGGCACTAATATTTCTGTAGGATTATACTTATCACTTCTCATCCAATTCTCCTCAATTTAATAGTGTTAACCGCTACTATCCCGATTTATAGATATGTGCTAAAGTGTGTCCGATATTAAGAGTTGGCAGCCTGATGATATCAGAAACAACAGGCCAATTTCTATCCACAATAACCTCCCGAAGGTATTTGAATCTGTAATATATTCACGCTTTTATTCATTACGCAATAATCATATTGCAGTTGATCAACATGGGTTATGGAAAAACGGTCAACAATTTTGAATCTAGCTATCGTCATCCAGTATACCCATACTGACGGATTTTTGATACTGACGGACAAGTGACTGCGGTATATACTGATATTTGCAAAAAATGTATTTTTGCAGGTGATTTAATATTTTTCACTTCGACAACATCTGATGGTACCTACCTATAGGACCAATTGAATGTCGTTACTAATAGGCGTGCTATAGTGCAATAATTTACTTCGTATCTTCCTTAATGAAAACTTTGGGCTTTTTAGAACACTTAATTAAAATCCTTACCACAACACTTCGCATACATTTTCAATAGGCAAGCAATCATCATCTACACTAAAAGTAAACAAACACATCTAAGCAAAAGACTAGCCTAATATGGTAATTTTAAATTATGTAAATCCAGAAGTATGCGAAATTAGAGATTGGAATCTCTGGAAAACAAACAATTTTAAAATATCGAACTTCAAGATCCTAAATTATGCAAAATTTAAAGTTAGAGTTATATAAAAACCGTGTCATGTCGTTTTGGTTAAAATAAAAACTCGACGTTTCGCCCACAATTGTACGGGGTTTATTCGGGAGAGGGAAAGTTGATAGACAACACGATAACTCAACGTGTAAACTATGCCAGAGGCGAAACCAACTGAGCGGGAATCAGTTGATTACGGACCTCAGCATGTGAATCATGCCAGAGGCGAAAATCAACTGCGGAGCACGAGGGAGTAGCACGCTTTTATGCCAGCGGTAAGTGGGGTCTGTCGTTGATTGGCTGGGTATGACGGTCACGGTTCGGCAAGGATGAGTCGCTACAGATGACGGGTTTTCATATGTCTGGGAGGGGGTAACTTGTGTCCCTATTGACATTTTTAGGATGTTTAAGGACTCTATAATTTTTCGATCGTAAATGTACAATCGAAAAATTATTGGGTCCAATTAGAGTTGACATTTTGGAGACTTTGTATGACTGGCAATAAGAAACGAAAATTAAATTAGTTCAGAAATTTAGGGAAGGGGGGCATGGCTCCTCCCTATCCTCATCTGGCTACGACCATGGCCGAAAGTTTAAGTCTCCAGGAGATTAGAATCGTGTAGGATAAATCTCTTATTACCAGTACGTATTTTATATTTCTTACTTTTATTTCTTATTACTCACATATCGAGGAATCCTGTTGTTTTTTTCATTTGGGCTTTCTAATTAAAAATTTTACGCACATTCGTACAAGTACAATTAAAATATTATACACATATAACGTTAGTTCGTAAGATCTAAACTTCAGTATGGTTTTCTTATTTGGAATCCCTTTTATTCCGCAAATACTTATAAAGGTATTTATCCATCTAGAGGTTTGGACCTTCAGATCCTGTTATGTGGTTTCTTTAAAGGCGAGACGACAACTACATTCAACAACATTTGTACACAATCTAGTACACAACAATGTCGATTCTCCTGAATTATCGTCTCAATTTCCTTTTATGGTGCCCCCTTATTGTAGTAGATGTAATCACCCTATTTTATGTCTTTTTGAATTCTCATGTCTCCCAGTTGATGAGGTGATAGGAATAGTAACTCTTCTTTTGTCTTAGCAGCAGTATTGGTGTATGTTTTATTGATTTTTGTAAGTTAGTTGTTAGTTACCTTTGTATTTTAATGTGCTTATATGTAAGTATTATTTGTAATTAGTTTTTGTTTATCATTATACGGATATAATTTGTTGGATAATTAAATAAATAAATAACCCTTTGTCCATCTCGTAATCTCATCATTTTCTATCAATTAGGATATATTTGTGCGTTTGCAATATGTGAAGCTGATAATAAAATTCTGCAAAAAAATTATTGACGCTTACTTGAAGTTGATTTTTTTATATTTGTGACCCAAGAAATCTAATCCAAAGCATCTGCATAAACTTGAGCCGACAAGGGAATTACCATTAAGGAATAAAGCGGATAAACGAAGTGATATCCATAAAGCGGAAGCAACAATGAATTACGTCTATCAAACTGAAACCTGATTATAAATATAATGAATACCTATTTACAAATTTTCTTCGTGAGAAGCGAAACAAAATAGAGATTTTTCATTAGATATTAATAAATAATAATAATAATGTTTATTGCCCAACAGTTAAACCAATTATAAGGCAAATACAATACATTAGAAATAACTATTTAGAATATACATATACAATACAAATACATAAGTAAATAACCAAGCAAGTGCCTATCACAATCATTCAGCTGATTAAATATAATAAACATATCACTTAAAATGTGGCGCGTTTGAATTCTCGTAGCAAAGTAATCAAGACAGATCGGAGTTTACATTAAGAAGCTGTTTAAGTGTACAGTTAAAAATGTCGCAATGGGAACTGATTTGATTATATTCAGAAAATATAAATGAAATTGGGGAACAGTATAGTAAGTTAGTTCTTGCCGGATTCGTATAGAAAACGCGATGATTGACGTGGCACATAAAAATTAAGTCTTGATAAAAGTGCACTAGCGTCTATTTGGTTATGCAGCAATTTATATGGAAAAACTAAACCAATATTTATACGTCGCACATTAAGCGAGACAAAAGATAGGTCCGCAAGCAAGGTCACATATGGGAAGCCTTTGTGAGGGTAACCACCATACTTTTTATTCCAAAGATGTTTTAAAAACCGCCTTTGAACTTTCTCAATTGAATTTTCGTAACATAAGACAGATTCCACACAAGAACGAACGAAGAACATAATATCATTAACGTGGATATATTAGCAAAAGACCTTGTGTTACGCAGTATAAATCTCATTGTTTTATTAGCTTCAGATACGACACTGGTTATGTGTTCGCTTTCGCCGTGTAAGGTAATGGTCAAAATATATTCTTTATATCAGTAAATCCGTTTATTGTATACTATACACTGTATATACGAAATTATGCGTTCATCGATACGATATACAGCTATTTATTAAAATAACTCGTTCGTTGCACCAATTTTGATAAAAAAAAGCTATTACATTAACGTACTTTTTTACTGTATTTACGTACCTTTTTAATTCAGTGAATAATCATTTAAAGGAAGATTAATGATTGACATTCACTTTAGACAAATATCTATTTATTGCACAGATAAACGTAAAATAACATGCTAAAGGTTATATTTTTATAACTAATATACATACACATTTGTAATTTTTCATCTGCGACAAAAATTTTAGTTTATACGATTTCGTGAACGCGGATAAAGCGTTATGTGAGACATTCTAGGATTCTCTTTATACGTTGTTGTTGATGGGTTAAACATTGTCCCAAAAGTAATTGAGTCGGGAATTGCCGGTTTTACAGATATTGTCTTAACAGTTTGAGGGTCTTTAGTCGGAGCAGTTAGGGTTGCTTTTCTCTTTTTTCTTTTATAATAAATAACTTCACCCAGTAAAGTTATCATTGCCAATGCTAAACCAAAAAGTGTTGCTATGAAGACACCACCTTCAGAAAAAGAACCATAGAAAATATGTGGATCACGTAGTTAACTATTGATTATATTTACTTACCTAAACTTTCAAGAGTTATTCCTTCATTGTTATCGGAGTTATCACATTCGCCTTTTCGTGAATGGTTCCAATATTTGTCCTGTAAATGCTCAAAAAAACGATCTTTTTGTAGTTCAAGAATCCTAAAAGTAATATTAAGTTTATTAAGTACACTACATACTGTAATGATGTAATGAGTCGAGTGTGTCAAATTTTTTCTTGGTATGAAATCTAATTGTGGGCATGGTTTAAAATTATATTGAAATCTGCAAGATTTTTTTAAAGTTTATAACTTCCCAAAGCTGTATGTTTTTAATAGAACATTCTATATATTACTGCCTTGCTAAACTCCGAGGCAAAATGTGAGAAGCTGCTATTGTCTTAAAACTAAGCGTTTCAAAGTTATTACGGTTTCTTTCAAAAGTCGACATTTATAAATGTCGTTATTTCTCCGAAAGTGGGCGTCAGATAAATGTAACATCTGATACTTAGATTAGGTATAAAAAGACCTAACACACGTTAGTTAGTATGACATTTAAAAAAATATTTTGTATAAGAAAAAATCAAGGAAAGGAGAGATAATGAACACAAAGCAATACTGTATGCAGAACTTCCAGCTGAAGCATTCGCATCCAACACAATACCAACTAAAAACTAATAAATTAAAGAAGAAATAGAAAATTGCAAGACAGAAAACATCTCACTTATTATACCAGACGAAGATGCGGAAGAAATACGAACAAACCTGAATCCAAAGCAAGCACCAGGCTTTGAATTGATCACAGGAGAAATATTGAAAAACCTACTTACATGCAGCTTTTAAACTAACACCCACTTAAATTACTTTCCAGCTAGTACTATGGTACTAGCTGGAAAGTAATTTAAATTATCATGTCACCAGGAAAACCTCCACAAGAAGTTAAGTCATGCAGGCCAATTTACAAAAATTTATATTAAAAAGACTAAAGCTACTTACATAGAAAAAATTAAGGACTGCCAGAAGTAGAAATACTCAACAACTGATCAAGACCGATGTAATCGAACAAGAACTAGAAGACAAACAAGTCTATTCAGGACTCTTCCTGGATGTTGCACAAGTCTTCGAGAAGGTGTGGCATGAAGGATTAATCTATAAACTTAACAAAATGCCCCCAAAGCATAGCGAAGAAATACTTGCTTCATAAATCTTAAATAGACTATTTAGTATTAAAGACGGTGAAGAATATTCCGAGTTGCAAGAAATCAAGGCAGTCGTGCCCCAAGGAAGTGTTCTTGGACTGGTTCTCAATGCGAAATGTCTAGGAATGACTCCGGATGTTAAATTAAGATGGAAAGACCATGTCAAAAACAAATGAACTTTAAAATAATACCGATGGATTTTTGGAAGAAACTCAAATCTGTCGTTATATAATAAGATCCTAATTTATAACCGGCTGCTTAAACCTGTTTGTTTATGTGGCATACAGCTAGGGGTTGTACCAAAGAAGATTATTCAGACCTTCTATATACCAACTGTGATGAAAAAGCAGAAAATAAAACTCAAACGGACACTCTTATTTTTGGAAGTAGCATAATAAAAGCGATGCCGGGACGCAACTGAAGCGCTGATTATATGCTATTCCATGACGTTTTACACCACAAACAAGTGTATACATTTAAATTTTACTAACAAATAAGACGATTAAATAGCGAACGATAATTAAATTATGAAATTACATTGAGATACGCCTAAAATTATTCTGAAGATTGTTGTAGGGAGATTTAAATTTGATGTTTTAGGAGAGAGGAAAGTGAATAAAAAAGAAATTATTATTCCGTTCCACCACTACCGTCGCAGGATGGTGGGTCCAAAAGGCCGCAAGGCCGCGCGCCCTCACTAACATATTATTTAAAAATGCAATAGAATTCATAAACAAAATTATTCAAATGTATACTACGTATTTATTACGAAAACAGTTTAAATATCCCGCGGTTTCTTATTTATCCCGTGAACATTATGAATTGAATTATATACCTTATTTTTACACCTATTTGCTATGGCAACGGTACGCACGATTCCACGGTCAGTCGGATTTTAGGTAGGAGAGGGAGATTTGTCGTTTAGTATAGATTTTATTTTTTTTTAGATCTTTATATGGTGACAAGTAACTGTGTTTATAATATCTGAAATTTAAAAAAGTGACTAATAGACTTCCCCTGGAAAATAAAATAAAATAAAGGAGTTAGATAGGCCATAACCCCATCCAAAATTGGAACAAGTAATTGAAAAAAAGCTGAAAATAAGTGGATATGTGGAAGTGAAGTTTCGAACATATATTGTTTTCCGCGCTTGTTGTTCTATAATACTGCGTTTGGATCTTCATATGTCAGTTAGGCTAGTACTGGTGTGAAAGATCTATATTATTTGACCACTAAAATAAAGAAATATGAAGAACCTTGAAAGAAGCTATTGTCCCGTTTTACCACTACCGTCGTTGGCTGGACTTATTAACTTTCTCGCTTGCTAGATAATAGGCTAGAAAAAGAAATTTTGTTCTAGAAATCCGGCCTTTAGCCACTAGAGGGACCTTTACTTTTGATAGGCGGACAGAGTGAAGTTACCAAACGCGATGTGTCGTTAACCTCTGAGACGTTAGTTGTATTACTACAGTAAGTATGCATCTATTGTACGCTAACAATTAGTAAGTTCATTGCGTCCAAGCTCTGCTCCTTTCTTTCGCTAAATAACAATCTCAATTCGTTGTAGTTTGTATATACTTTCCTTTTGCTAATTTCATCACTTAGCTGACTTCCTTGTTGAATCGCTACGGCATACGGTTTTTCGCCAAATACTTCGCCAACCTCAGTTAAATTACAGTTTCTACTAATCTCGTATTTTATTTCGGAAGAATCGTGTATGAATGCAAAATCCGCATCTATATGTTCTATAACTTGTCTAAATCCTTCTGATGCATTTATCACCGGTATTGAATCATTTATCGCCACTAGAATATGACCATATTGTTCCCGTATAGGATAATCCCATACACGATACTGAGTTTCGTCGATAGAAGCATTTAAAGTTAATTCTTTCCATAATCTATAAAAATATAAAATTACTTTCAAATTGAATTTTAAATTTGTGTAGAAGTAACAAATACATATTGGAATTAAAATGCAATTAAGAAGTGTGTACGGTTGTAACATATATGTCATTCAATTCCACGTGTGTGATTATATGAAAAAATAGTTATATTAGCGCAACTGTTTCTTTTAGTATTTCTTAAAAACTCCAGTTAGATATAGATTGTTTGAATTTTGAAAAGTAAACAACCAACCATAATGATTTTTTTAACCTTAGTTTCAATACTACATATGTATAAGAAAAGAAGAAAATTACCGATATAAGGTGTCTTCAGCGTTCTTCATATTAATAAAATATTGGTGTGTGTCTGAGCTTTCCACTACTGTGTAGTTAATCCTCGACTGCTTTGCTAATTGTTCTAAAGATTGTACTGGTGTCTGAAATAACAGAGAAAATATGTCAATTTAAGGATGGACAGCCGCTTTATCTCGGCAATGATAAACTCGACAGGATAAAAAAAAATGACGATAAAAGTGACCAAGAGCATTTCATTAAAAATAGTCTTAATGTTCGGAATTGGCTGCTAGACGACGCAATGGATGTGAGAATATCGGAATCCTCAAAACTACCTTAAACAACAAATACACGGAAAAGTTGGATAGTCCACCGGTTTCAAGCAGGGCCGAAGAAAAATCCATTACAACGGCTAATTATGGTTACCCTTTTATTGACCAAAGCAGAAAAGAATTCGTCCAGCTCTACCTTTAGGATAATATGCCTAGCAAGGACTGGTTTCAAACATTTGTGTACAGAAATCCTGTACTTACAAAAAGAAAATTTAAAATGACAACCCGCAAAAGTTGGCCCCGAAATGATAAACGAATTTTTTTTAATCTGGAACAGACTCTTGTTGATATTCCGAATGAAAGCATCATCAACTATGATGAAACCAATACAACGGATGATCTTGAACCGAAGAAAGCGCTTGTTAAACGGGGTGACAAACATGCACGACGTATTTTGGATAGCTCCAAAAGTTTCAGGTCCATGTTTGCAGCAGGTGCTGGTGGGTACAAGGCTAAAAATCTATATCTTGAAGCTACGACGTGCAGGAGGTAGAAATAGGCACTTGTAAAGAATATCTTTTCTAGGAAAAAACATGCATATACTATCCCTACGATAGTATATGCATGTTTAGTTTTAGAAAAAAATTTCTTACATCATTCGGTCACCGGTTGATGATGAGGACCATTCGTGTCCTCGAAACGGCCGTCCAGGACTAATTATTATATTACTATATAATAAATTAAACTTGTGTGGTTGCGGAGGTTGCCGATACTTATGTGTTGTTTACCATACTACGCCACAGTCCTTGCTATCATTATTTATCAAACATTGTAAGGAGAACAACATTGGACTTGTTTCCCTACCTCCGAATAGCACACATTTATGCCAACCTTTAAATGTATCAGTATTTCATCTTGTGAAGAAATGTTGGAGAAAAATACTTAGCATGGAAGCTGACACTTAGAGGCGTCCTATCAAAGACTGAATTTCCAGTTATGTTGAAGAAATTGTTGAGGGCACTTCAACCAAATTTGGGAATCAACATCATGTCTAGTTTTTGCGGAATAGAAATTGTCTCTTGTAGCAGACAAAAGGTCAAAAACTTATCCCATCAGGCAATCATACAGTACAGGAGGCAGCTTTAAATGATTCTTTTGTTGTTACCGTGAATCGTCAAACAGCCTCTTTGAAAACTCTGGCTAAAAACATTAATGTTCCATCTGGAAAATCAATATCTGCTACATATTTAGAACAAACGTATGTTATAATATATATATAATGTAGAACCTGAATCTGACTATTTAGACAATAGTGAGACTCAATACTTTGATAAAATTCAAGATAAAATTCCAGCCAAAGACTGATAATTTATCAAAAAAATTTATAGTACGCGCCTTTGTTTACAATAAGGGTACAAAAAAAGAAAACCAAAAATATTTTGCGGTGACGGTGCTGGAAATATGTGCTCCGAGGAAAATTAAGGTGGATTGTTTGAGGTCTTAGAAGCAACGCAAAAATGAATTCATATACCCCAATGTGCGGGATATTAATATGATCAATTTGAATAAGTCAAGTTTCAACTATCAGATCCATTAGTTACGGATCAACATACTTGAAGCTGATCTGCTGTAAAGTGATGTCACATAGTTATTTACTGTACCTTATAGAATGTTAAATAATTTGTTTCTTTTCTCTGAAATCGTTCCGTTTTTCCTGTTCGCATTTATAATTGTTTAATGTTATTACAATTTAATATGAATAAGTGTTTATTTTCCTTGTAGCTTGCATTATTGTTGAGTTGGTGCTCGTTCTCGATAACGTTTTGATGTTTAATCCTTCATATATATTTTTTTATAATTGCCAAACGTTCCGCAAAGGTGGCAATGGCTTCCTATGTGAAACTACATTAAGATAAGGTAATATTTCATATAACACCAGTCTGGCTAATATGGAACGATAAAAAATAACAAAAAATACACGAAATTATAAACAAATTTTGTTTACTACAATAATAAATTAAAGTCGACATAAACTCAAAACCTTATGAACAGAAACAAAAGAGTTTGGTGAAGTTATTTAAGTGTTTGGAAGATTAACGACAAATCGTTCCATATATCCCTGCCCTGGCAAAGTAGAAGGTAATGGCTAAACTTGGATGTTACTATCTAATTTCCTTTGGGAATTATAACTTGACGAATATTAACAATATGTTTATGGTTATACACTACGCAACTATAGGAGGACTAGTCAGTAAGTTAGAGACAGACAGAGTTGTTTAGCTAGCTTCATGGTTACAACAATTCGTCAAAGTAATTGTGACATTTGTGGGTTAGTATATCCCTTTTTGCGAATATTCATATTGAATGTATCTGTAGTGGAGAAGGATGTAGAAATACCGAAAAAAATTAGTAGAAAATGTCAGATTCTAATAATGAAGTTTATGCATGTTAGCTTTCTTCGAAAATGCAGCTATTGCATTGCGAGAATATATCGTACGATACCCAGGAATTCAGCATTACTATAAAAAAGTTGTTGGTCATCTTGCTAGATATTTAAAATTTGTTAATCAATGTTCTTAAGAATCCATAAAAACAAACCGAAGTTATTGCGAATTCTTTTAGATATAATGCTTTCTCTACTTTCTCACATTAGTCGGGTCCTCTAGTGGTAAATTTGGAACATTAAAACTATTTTTAATAAAATGTTCTTGGTTACTTTTATAATAGATTCCTTTTGTTTTGAACCCTCTAGAAGTTACTATTGCTGAAATAGAGTTCCTGTCCATCTTTGAACGGACTGCCGGTATATGTACCTATTTAGGTGCAGAAGTTTATATTAGTTGTAGATACATTACCTGCATCATTTCAACAGTTAAAAATGCTGCCAAATTTGCCGTAAATGTAGCAAGCATCAATACTACAAATAGCCAATAAGCAGCTACCAGTGTTCGTCCTGACAGAGATTTTGGAGCTTCGCCTCCTCCTTGAGGAGTAAACGAAGTAAGAGCGAACCAGAAACTTTCTTTTAGTGTAAACTGTCTGCAATTGTATACCGTCGAGTAACTCGATTATATCAATAAATAATAATGGTTACCTGCACGGGTATGGGTATGCCTTCTTATTATTTTGTGCACTGTACGGAGAATATTTATCAAGGAACCAAATCATGAATCCAGTTACGACCAATGCTCCGACGATGCTCAGCCAAACTTCCAGTTTCAATACTGTCATAAATTTAAATAAGGAAGTTTTGCGAACTGGTTTTCTCATTACTACGAAGGAAAGACTGGTAATATAAAAGATTAAATATAGGTATGCATATTTTACAAATAAAAAAATACAATCGACAGTATATCGCACTTTTAGCATAAAATACGTATAGGCATAATTACCTATAGAAATTCCAGATTGTTCAAAGTATGGTGCTACAAAATCTACAACTTCTTCTCTATCCGCGGTCATCACCAATGCAGTTACGGCTATATCAGTTTCCTGTGGATGATTAAAGATAATAGTCTTGTGGTGAACGCCAAACTAATTGTTATACAAAAAAATCTCAAAGTTATAAAAGACATTATTCTCTTTGTTACAGCTTGTCTATAAATAATGCGATATCATTAATAAAAATAAAAAATTAGAAATTAGTAAATTAAATTATACGAGGGGAATTTCCGGAAAAATAAAAAAACTGATATTTTATCGAAAAAAACCACTATTGCTTCTCAAAAATTTGCCTTTAAGTTTTAAGCACTTTTGCATTCGAGGAAACCGGTTGTCGAAACACTAATTTTCGGTGTCGAAAACCGGTTACCAGGCAATTTGTTTTTGACAAAAGGGATAAGAAAAAGTAATTAGGTGATAAATAAGGCAAATACAGACAATGAGTCAATTCATTCAATGTTATTCTCCTTTAAATAATTCACTGTTCGATGTACTGTATGAGAGCTGGCGTTGTCGTGATAAAGGATGGTGTGGAGATGTATGCTGCTTTTTCTATCATCGAAGACTTAAGGCAAACAAATTGTTGTATACTAATCAGCACTTACTGTTTTCCGATCCTCAAGAGCAAGAGCAGGAACAGGTCCTATTTTACGGAAGAAAAAAGCAATCGTTTTTTCTTGAAGCGCTTCGTGAACGAACAATTTTTGTTGGTTTTGGTTTTGGTTTTGGTTTTGGTTCACTCCAACAGTGGATTGTTGTTTTGTTTCTAGTTCGAATGAATATATGCAGGTTTCGTCATCTGTCACAATACTCTATGTTGGCAGAAGCACCGCGATTGAATTTTTGAAGCATTCTTTTGCCCTCACTCACACAAGCTATTTTTTTAGTTTTGGTTAAATTGCGTGGAATTCAACGACTGCAAAGTTCCGTCACTACGAAATGCTCATGTAAAATCGTTTGTATTTGACTTCTACTAATGCTCAACGATGCCTCTAACTCCCGATATGTCACATGTTGATCTGCTTCAATCATTTCTCGCACAGCATTGATGGCTGCCGGAACAACAGTAGTTGATAGACGACCATGAAATTCGTAACACTAGTACGTCCACGCTTAAATTCTGCAAACCAGTCATAAACTGTGGTTTTAGATGGGGCTTCATTACCAAAGGTAGAATGGAGTCGATCGATGCATTGTTGTTCAGTTAAGCCACTTTTAAAGTCGTAAAAAATCATCGCACAAGAAATGTCGATATTTCATTGAATTGATTTCTTAGAAACGCTATTAATACTAAATTACGCGGCTGACTGTTTTTCTGTCAATGGTGTTTATCGCACTAAATGTCAAAGTTTAAGACAATCAATTGAAATTACGGCAAGTACTATTTAGTGGTTAATTCCGGAAATTTTTTAAGTTCTCCTCGTATATGATATGATCACAAGAACAATTCGGTGAAAAATTTATATGTACGTGGTGTTTTGATGATTGTTGATAATTTTAATAGTATCTTACGATATACGCATTTGGAACAACCTCAAAAGGAATATTACAATTTACAGTAAATATTTTTAGGGGGTGTCTCACGAAACTCGTGAGTTAGAAGTTATTTTGAATAGAACTCTGAAATTTTGGAATAGGTAGGTATAGCATGGGACCTATTTTTCTAAGATATTTTCGCCTACAAAACACTTCCGGACGTATACTTGATTGCACAATTAACTATAGAAAGATAATTATTGTGATTAAAGATTTCACGAAAAGAACGTGGTTTCGAATGTGCTATTTATAATTAAATATACGTTTTCTTAAATTTCTTACGCCTCTTTGTAAATCTCCAACTACGCCATCAAAATCTTCATTTTTATTTCGTTCACCAAATGTACCTTTCGTCGGTTCCACAAATTCATATTCGAATTCCATCTTTTCCGCCAATTTTGCAACAAAATCTATGCAGTACCCTTCCCATTGTGTTTTGTTTGCGTTAGCGCCTATCACCTTATAGGACCACGGAATTGCCTAAAATAAATAAAAAGGAAATGCGTGGACTTGCATCCGAAATTAATTGCATAACTCACGTGAGTTACGCCAATTCTATAAAATGCCTTAATAGACTTTATTTGCTTTCCACTTTCCAGTAAGAAACCAGAATCGTCGTTATATGTACCGATTCTATTAATTTCGTTGTGTTCAATCACTTCTATGTTTCCTTCCGGGTGTAGTTGAAGGCAATTATTTGTCTCCTCAATATTCCTATCACGATCTATATTCGCGGAAAGAATTTCTGCAAATTCGATAGCAGTTTCTTCGTTATTACTCGTGCTGTTACAAGCAACCGATTCTAGGAACTTATTTTGACGGTATAAAGCATCAATTACATCAATTAGAATTTGAACTACGTGTGTTAGAAATTGTTTTTGTATTACAAAATTGTCTGGGCAGCTGCAATTTGGTATTTCCAGTAGCGAGCAACAAACTTCATTGTCCATTGTTATTAAGCTTATCGAATCATGGAATAGAAGCCGTGGAAATATTTGTTTGTAATTGAAATCTAAAAATACGAGGTTCCAGCGATCTGCTAATTTAAATATTCCTTCGTCCAAAGCCTTGAAAAAAATACGAATATGTACCTATACTTACTACTAGTTTAACTACCACAGATAACTAACTGCGTTGCTTAGGTGGTATTTAGACATTTGAATATTCGAAGTTAGCTTCTAAAATGAATAGAATAGAATAGAAATGCACAATGAGTATTGCAGTGGCACCAGGTGGTAACGTATATGTAAGGTGAATGACAACGTGTATTTTCTTGCCAAGTACAACGCAACGGAAATACAGGAGGCAAGCCTTGTCATTGACTGCCCATTTACGTCACCACCAGGCCACTGGAGTGTAGAATATATGTTGCAAAGACTAAGGCAAAGCTTCCGTTTTGTTTTGCAATTAGATTTAATATTTTATACTTGTATTGATTGACTTTATTTAATGTTTATGGACGTATAATCGCTTGTTGGTGTATTTGCTTTAGATATTGGCAGTCACGTTAAGATTCAAAATAAAAGTATAAGTACACTGAACGAAAAAGATGCGTTAATGTAATGAAAGTTGGTTCAATGAAGGAGTTTATCGTTTTAATAAATGGTTGTTTCTGTTTCTTCTATTTATATACTTTCGTGTATACAATAAACAGATTTATTGATATAAGGAATACATTTATTAAGGGTGGAAGGTAAACTGCACCTAGGATTCATTGCATTTCGCTGGTACGACATGTGAATTGGTGCTGTATGTGCGGAATCTGGATGTGACACTTCTTAGATACCAATGATAAAGATTATTTTGAGTAAGGATGGCAGGTAAACTATCTCTAGGATCCCTTACATGTCAACAGTATTTCGATGGCAGAGCCGCACGTGAAGGTGTTCTGTGTGTAGTTGTTGGACGACGGACAATGTGAATCATTTTGTATAAGAGTGGTGGCCTAAGGAAAGAAATCGCATTCTGCCTTCCATCTACCTTGTAGTAAGAGAGAAATCGGGCGATATGCAATGGAGCTATTACCTTTTTCTATATTACAATGTTTAAAGTTTCTGTTCTAATAAAGGGGAATATATGTTCAAACAGTTCTTGGATTTTACGTTTACCAGCCATTATTTCATTTATAATGCCTTCAATGCATTGTAAATATTTCAGAGGGTTAACTATTACCCTCTGTTTGCCTGAATTTCTTCAGGTAGCCATTGCTAAATGGCTACCTGAAGAAATTCTAGACGGTCAAGATGCACCTGTTTCAGTGTTACCCATAAAAAATTCCAATAAAGGTTAATTGCACTTACTCAGTATCTAAATTATAAAATAGCCATGAGTAATTTAATGTAATTTATTATGCCAGATGACAGGTATTTTAAAATTAGGTAGCCGATTGATTCATGCAATTTGGTTCAATAGATCATACTATCTTTAAAATTAAAAAGACTAAAATTGTACGTAATTAAATAGATGTTGACCTTCTGTCTGTATACAGCATTTGAAAAAGTACTATTTTTACTCATCGAACTAATTTTATTTTTCACTGCTTCTGTATTTCAAATAAACTTTGTGTAAACATATTAATTAACTAAAAACAGTAGTAATTATTATCACAGCTCAAATCGTATAAGTATGTCATTTACGAGTGTGTTTCCTAGTGAGTAGATACACCATGACAGAATTTTTTATATAACACGCTCGTTTAAATTTATGGTTATACAAGCATACATAGGCAGGTAAATACCTAATTTATTTTATTATATTTCACCTGTCTGTAATTTCATAACTTCTATATTTCCTTTATGTTTTAGATTAATTGTTTTCATTATTATATTAAATACTAGTTTTTTTATGAGCATTACGTCGTATAGTAAATTAGTAATAAGCGTGCACAGAAAAAATTGATCACAATGTATGTTACATTAGAATTTGATATTTAGCTAAACGTTACTAAGATTACTTAGATCTACTTATGAGTAGAAATGCTCATTTTATCGTTTACTCATTCTGTACAGTAAGACAAAATATCTTATCTCACTTTCCGCGCTTCACGAGATTAGCGGAGACTCGTGTTTATTCATTTCATGAGAATGGGTTCGTGCTGCCTACTGGTTTCCTCGAGAGTCGACAAAACACTAGTCTCTGCTAATTTCATGAACAAAAAAAAACAAAGAGCGCAGATAAATGTAATTATGAATTACCTCGGAATTTTTTTCTGTGTAGCTCTATAATATATTTACATTTCATCTGATGGTTTATATTCCTTCGTTTTAGTGTACGACTGATAGTTACATGTATAGATTTTCTCTTAGTAAGGGTAATGTTATACTTTCGTTAAATCCGTCCCAAAAATATAAATATTCCCATATTTAATTGTTATCTGATGCAAACTTACTTTTCTTTAGAAGAGTGACAGGATAAATATGTTAAAATGCAAGTAATTGATTAAAATATTAGGAATATTTGCATCTGATTGAAAGCATTCCAAACGATTTTATGTTGAGAATTAATGTTAATTGTAGTACAGAGAACAAAAACGATTTTTTTCGAATTAACTACGTATAGACATTTCTAACTAGACTTTATATAGTATTAGTGCAGTAAAAATTTGTTTCGTTATGCGTAATGGCGGCATAGAAGAGCTTTCGTATCTTGTTGATAATCTAGATAATTATTGATTTAAATTTAGTAATTTTGATTTCTGGGAGCACAAGTTGTTTAATGGATTCTTTTTTTGGAACAAAACCTGTCTTACTGAATGTGTAAGACGAAGATGAAAAGCCCATTCTGGGGAAACTGGCGGGACGAAGTCTTCATCTCGTAACTAAAGTAATAAATGTAACAACTGAAACTTCCCAACTCTAGATAAATATTAACATTACAATAAATATATATATATATAGAATATTTACGAACAGAGTATATAAAAGTTTGTGTATGATTTTCAGAAAGCATTTGATAACTTATATACAAACTTGTTTGTAACTAAACTGTAAATTTCAAAAATGTAGGACAAAATAGATAAATTAATAGATTTAGCACTGCTTTATTAATTATATTTTCTGCAGCAATTATTTATGTCTTTTTTATATTTTCTGTTTTTTTTTTTTGATTTAATAATTTACCATTATTGTTCCCTTTATTTTGTTACGAGCTGGGACTTTATGACTCTCCCACTCTGTTCCCTTGTTGATATATTTGGACGATTTTGAAATTATACAATTTTGAATGTAATAGAGAAGTGATGAGAGTGAAGATAGCTTACAACTTATGCTAGTAGGACAATAAATGTCTGTTACAGCGACAATAAAAATTAACTAAGGAAAAAGTTTAGTGTACTTTTGAAATTAATTTTTATACTAGAATGGACTGAAACTATTTGTACATATTTTTTTTTACCTAGAAATAAACCAACGCATATATCTATTACTAGCAGATTTAAAGATATTTAAAACATTCGGAATGTAAATACATTTTAACATATTTTTTTGCGAGATTAAATTACATACTCGGCTCTATTCAAGCATGGTATGTATATTGACGTAGATGGAATTACTGATGGTATTTTTACATTTAATTCATTTCTATTATTTACTATGCAACTTTTAAAATCCTTTTTTGTGATTCAATAAAAGAATGACTTCAAATGATGTTATATTTGGATATTTTCTGTTTTACTTTGTGAAACTTTAAACATTTCTCTGCTTTTGTGCTGCTTTTGTTGTACGAAATGTTTTTCACACAGAAATTTCTTTAACTTGTTGTAAGAATACGGAAGGGCTTAACAGCTCTTTGAATAATTTCATATAAATTACATACTCGGCTATATGCTTTCTAAACATACAGGGTGTGCGGTATTAACGCAACTCTTGCAATTGGGCAATGTATCCAAGCGATTTCTGGTGTTAGTATTGGTTACCATGACAATAGTAAGCAAAACATAAAAATATTGTTTATTTAGAATGGTATTTATTTAGTTATTGTTTTCGCTTAATGTTGTATTTATTTACAATTTGTTTTCATTTACAATTTTATATTTTATGAATTTATGCTTTCTTGTTGTTTTAAATCTTTACTTTGATTTTGAGAAATGGTTTTTTATTTCGATTTTGTTATTTTATTTATTTATTGTTGGTTTGGAACATTAAAGTCTTACAATAATTGCAAATATTATTTTCATATGCCGAAGTATATTGTTACTTTATTCTCTTCAAGTTTCAACTTTAAACAACATATTTTCGATTATAGGTGGTTTAATTTTCCTGAAGATACTACTTTGAGCTCTCCCAGTACAGCAAGTAACATGTACAGTAGTATAGAACACATAACATGTATATTTTTGTTGTTACAGCAACGACAATTGTATATTTTTTATATAGACAATAACGGTAACTAAAAGTAACTTTAGGTAATAATATTGAGCTAGTTTTAACACACCGATTCATTACTCTGCAGACAGAATCAAATTAATAAGTTCATTAATAAATAAACACAAATGAACGCGATTCAATTGAAATGTTACCATAGCATTTTAATTGAGATTTACTTTATTGTACTTTTGCTATCTGTAGATAAATTTGCGTATTTTGCTAACTGTATATCCACCAAATCAAATGTTTCAAATCGTTGTGAAGGAATACAAAATCTTTATATGGAATTTTGTTTAACTTAATTTAATACTTCTAACACAATTTTAATTTAAATATTATTTACTTAACGATTAAACTTTTCCCTTTCTTAGGTGGCATATTCTGTATATGTTATAAACAGAATGGGGCAGCGTGTCTGTATATCGGGACCGTATCTAGTACGCAACATGATTATTATTGAAAATTTTGAAAGTTTTACAATTCAATCCCGATGGAGCTGCAGCTATTAAGGCCAATTAAAATATCAAGATACTTCCGTTGAAATAGATTTAATAACTATTTGCGACAATTATGCCGGTTCATTTGGCGCGATAGAAAAATGTCAAAATACTGCGTTGTCATGTGGAGTCGATGCAAATTGTGAACAATGTACACGCATTGCTATGTGCGTGATATAAAGAGTCCGTGTGTTGTGGAAAAACTCCAGGATGTTATAAACAAATTGGTGATGGTGCATATGATCCATTATCTCTTTACAAAAATGTTATGTATGTATGTATGTATGTAATGTCGCAAACTTTTCAACAATCTTATTCTATTTGTGCTACGTATACCCTAATTTTTAATTCGGAGGAGTAAAATGAAAAACCGCGTTTACTTAATGGATTTTTCAAAGCTACTTTTTGGCGGAAGTTTTAAAACTAGGATTTTATATAAGTTGTAGTTACGTAATTAATTACATATTTATTACAAAAATAAATAATTAATTAATTAAATATAGAAAACACAGCAAAATAATATTTATTAATCAAATACACATCATACTAGATTTTGACCTTTTTAATGTAAGACATTAAAAAAAAATTAACATCAATTTAGACTAATATTAAATATAGCGTATACATACTTAACAACAACTTGGAATTAAATACATTACCTTACCTTCTAAAATAATTATTCACTATCACTTTCCATTTCACTTGAACTACTATCTTTGCTCATTGATATAATAAATGGATCGATTATATTATCGATTAATCCATCTAACCCACACATTTTTCTTTCTTCTTTAATTACATGTTGTACACATTTTTTCCAATTGTCCGTAGTGACATTCTGGATTGCCTGTAGTAAAACTACCTGTACATCTGATAATTTGAATGAGGCATTCTTAGTTGTCACTCCATTTTTTATTTGAGCTCACGCTAACTCAATTGGGTTGAGTTCGCAGTGATAAGGTGGTAACCTCAACACAGTTTTGTTGCACCTTCTGGCCATCTCATCTGTCACATGTGTATTGTATTGGCCTTTAGGCGAGAAAGATGTTCAGATCGAACCATCTCTTCATTGTACTCGATATTTTTTGATTTCAACCAAGCCCGCATATCGAGTTCCCTAGATGTTGTGGGATTTTTTTCAATTTTACGATTATGATATGTAGCATCCATGACAATAACAACATTGTCTGGTAGCACTGTCAATATTTGATGAAACCATCTTTTAAACACCTTGGCATTTATTTCTTCATGATAATCGGTTGTTTTTTTACTTTCGAAAACCAATACGCCATTTTCCACAAAGCCAGCCTCAGATCTTTTGTGCAAAATAATGAGACGTCTTTCTATCCCTGCAGGATTACGTAAGCTTGTAGTCAGTCCTTCATTAAACGTTTGCCGTCGACTTTTTATATTATCATCTACCCAAATTTTTGTTTGGTATGATCCTTAGCCATCTTTCGCCTAAATAATAAATCGGTCGATTTTGACGACGATAATCATTTATTGTCCCCAAATACCTTCTTCTCCATCTAATTATATCATCACGTTCTATCAACACACTTTTTCGCTCTCTTCATGTACCCGCAATAATAATTATACTTACTCTAACATATCAAAGTATGTAAAATATAAATTTGAGTAACTATACTCAAAATTTGTTTCATATTAATTAGAACATCGGCACTTTCATAAATTTGTACAATATTGAACGGCCCATCTGTGGCAAATCATCACGCTGTTTTACTTCATTCAGCACTTTATCAAGTGTAGGAAGTTCATTTTTATAAAAAAAAAACCTATGAATTAATTGCCCTATAGAATTCTTGACAGTTTCATCGTAATTAGCAATTAAAGAATATTTTCCAGAAGTTTGCTTAGTAGGTAACTTATTCTTTCTCCTGTATTCGTTTAAGGTACGATAGAGAGTAGACTGCGCCACTCCCAAAAATAAGATAACATTATATGTATAATGATAGTAACGTATTATAACACCAATCTATTATGCTTGATATTCTCGCGACAATAGCCGTAATTCTCATTCTAGACTTATTAGTTCGAAGTTTTCTGAATATATTATTGAATATAACCTATTGACGTTCTGCTTCTTTATAAAAGATAGATGTCCTAAGCTCAGAAATTTTCGCCTTCTCGGCCGGCGAGGATATTTGAGTTCCAGAAGTAGTTGCTACTTCCTCCATATCCACCAAAGACGCTGTGAAAATGATTTACACGGAGAATACGTTAGCCGAGTAGTTCTCAGAAGAACTTATTTATTATTACACATATAAATTTAAAGAGAAAAATTAAATACAAACGCATTCAGAGAAATACACGATCTAAACGTCAGTCAGCTGTTGTAACAAAATGGCGGCCGGCAATATATCAAATTTCGCTAGTGTGATTTTTAACCAATAGCAAACCTACTTTTTAGCATTTCAGTTCAAAAACACTCCTCCGAATTAAAAAATTGGGTATAGATAAGGTGAGTGGGTCATATATAACATTTACAATGAAGTAAATAAATTGACATTACTCTTTCCAGTATATACTTGCGTTAAACCCTAATGACTAATATAGTAATATAATATGTATATATGCATATATGAAACTTAGTACTGTCCTGGCGTGCAGACAAATGTGGCCCACCCTAGTTATAAACATTTTAAATTTTACTCAATAATGGTACTTAGATATTTCATTTCTTTAAAATGCTTTTCTTTATGCATAGAATAGAAAAACCTTCTTAAGAAAGATTTATGAATTATTTTGTGTGAATTCATATTAAGAAATAATTTTTATCTAATCTCTTTGTAGACGTACGAGATTTGCTTTTGTGTGCATGCTGAATTAAATTGCAACTAAATGGAAATTTCTTCTGGAAAGTTTTTTAACTAAGCATGTTTATATATTTCTTTAACGTGTAATTATTTTGGATCTATATATTTTTGCTCCACTTTATTAAGGCATGATAATTTTTGTAATTAGTTATTCCAAGGTTACTTGAGGTAACTTTCAAAACATTAGAATGTGCATAAAACTATTAAGCTTTCTCTTAGTGTGTATATAATGCAAAAATACGTTAATTTAGTGTTATACATACATGCTTGGTGTTGCTGTAATTTATGTACGGCTCAGTAGTTGTGTGGCTTAATTTTTGTTACAAAAATAAACTCTTTTCATTGTAGTAATTGCGTGGTGCATGCTAATTTAATTACATCAATTGAAATGAAATGTATGTAATACTATGCTTACTAGTTCAAACATCGTTGCAACATCCTCAGTTGTTCCAATGATAGCGTAACTGTTAGGAATGGGCCTCAAAGCTTTCAACTTCTTTGCAGAGATTCTATCTAATGTGTCTGTGATAACCATTCTTACCCTTTCGGTGTCTATCCAAAAGTATAAAGCTTGATCGACCTCTATTAGAAAAACATAATCATTATTTATTCCGTTTCAAATTGAAGAGATTCTTACGTAAGGGGTCATTAAATATTAAAGCAACGTCAGTACAATTTTTTTGATCCAGATATTTATCCAACAATTTTAAGTACGCACTTATTGATAAATCTACCCTTATGTAAGGGACATTCATATCTTTGGCAATTTCTTCGGCTTGCTTATCCCCAATCCATGTTACGTCCACAATTATTTGACCTCCATTAGAAAAACCTTGACAAACTAATTAAGAGAAAATTAGTTGCAGTAATCTATAATGATTAGCAATAAATGAGATTATTTATTTTATGATGTGGTTTCTGCTGCAACATGATTTCTCTTATTATTTAAAATTTTATGTAGAAACATCTTTTTAGTTTTAACTAAATTTATTTGTGCCAGTTATAGTAAGTCTTGAAAGTTTGGAATATAATTCATTTGTATTGCAGAAGTTATCTTCTACGCCTTTCAACTCCTTAAACCTACCTACTGTAACCTGAAAATATTAAATTGCAGGGTAATGTAATGTAATGTTTATTTGTCATCAATTTCAAGAACACAGACATCGTCAATTTACAATAGGTAATAATTGAAGTTAAACATGATCAAAAAAAGGAAAAAAAAGAAAATCAATATATAAATAAGATACTGCATAAATGAAACATTTATATAACTAAAACTTTAGTCCTGTCACAAAATTTAAACATTTCTTTGTTTTTACGCTGTTTATGTTGTACGTAATGTTTTTCATACAGAAATGTCTTCACCTCGAAGTAAGAATATGAATGGGCTTGACAAAATGGCAAAAGAATTGAAAGCCGCTAACAGCTCTTTGAATAATTTCAAATAGAATAACACGCGATTTGCCAATGAAATTTCGAATATATCTGACTGAGGATATCCAGATGGCTGTCCTGAATAATAGAGGAGAACCAATTTATTGCTTTTGTCAATGTTTACTGTTTCTGGTTCATGTTTCGCGTTGCATTAACATCTTGTTTATCAATTTTTCTTAAGCATTTTCATGATTTCTTGAACATAAATTATAAAACCATCGTATACATCATAAATAATACAAAAATACATATAGGTGGTTAAACTTTAACAAAAAGAAGCAATAACCAAAATAATTTAATGACCGCTCACGGCAAAAGGGGAGAAGAAACATTAGGAACGTGCTTGTGTCTACCCGGCGTCGTCAGCGTTGCCCCGATTGCTGTTCTATCTCACGATACCATGAGGAGCTATATTAGCAATGGTTTGGTTATTGTTTCTAACATTTGTCGATGTATTTTTAGTATATCATGGTAAGCCTCTCGGAATTACATGTACAGGTAACAGAGCGCAGATGTGTATCTCCTGGGATCAGATGGCGCTAGAAGATATATTTCTTTTTGTTTCTAAGGGTAATGGTATAAGCCAAGAGGCAAATAGCGGTTTAAAGTAGAGAAGCGCTTGGGGGCAACGCCCCAACCCCGATGCCAGGTAGGGAGAAACGTGTTCGCTGGCAAGTTTTACGCACATCTTTCACATTCTTATCCAGTTTTCATTTGTTTTTATGTTATAGCGTATTAAAAAGAAAGTTAGCTAGAGTAAATGATCCAAACTTTTGCTTGTTTTCGAGTACGAATACGTCTTAAGTAAAATAAAAAAATCTTTGTATTCACTATCCATAGAACAAAAAGTTAGGTACGTTCAACATTGAAAGTTCTTTTGCTGCTTATCGTTTATGACAAAAGTTAGTATTCCGCGCTTCCCGACAGGCCTTGATCCGTTGTAGTAAGTACGTATGCACCTATCAAACTGCTGAATGGGCGAAGTTAGTATTAGCTGCGATCACCGATCGGCGATGCGTGAGTCTCCAGTTAGTTTTATTTAGCAGTGGGTGTAATAAATATGTAATTAACAATGTCAAGCGTCCGGAGGGATAGGAAACTACCATGTGGGAAAGTAAATGAGTTTATCTGTTATTTTTCGGATTTATCTTATTATATTTCCAATATTTCTAACAATGAATATGTTATTGTGCAGTTCAATCTTGAGGAAGCTGTAGGAAGAAATTCTAAACGCTAAAATGTTGTACCATGCTTTATGCTTCAGGGATCACTTGAAAGTAACATATATTTGACAATACTGTGGTAGTTTACCACTACAATACTTGTCAAAATTGGCAAACGGGAATTACAAATGACAAATTGCAAATACAATTGATACATAGGGAAAAGCAATAGGAAAACAGAGTTTTAATAAAGTGTTTTGATTTTTCGAACGCATCTCTTGTAATAAATTAGCGACATTATTACCTACGCATTTGTTCAAATTGATATCCGTCTGTTTGTAAGCACAGAAATCACGAAGAAGAACAGAGCTTGCACAAAATTGTACACGAGAAAAGAATTAATACATATAAATATCAAAATTTGACAGTAATGACTTTGATTGAAATCAAATTAGAATACGAACTCATTGTCCTACAATGTTGCCAAATGTGGTTTTCATGAGAGGATGTTAATGAAGAAATGTTGAAACAGACTCTGAAATAAAAAAAAAACTGTTTACGAAAAAATAGAAACAAAAAGTTGTCTAAATTCAAAATTGCAGCTATCTGTATCGATAGATATCGAACACAAACGCTTATTAAGGCACTAAAAAACTGAACTTCAAGAACCTCGCGAAGACGTATGAAGCATGGTACAACATTTTACCATTTACATTTTCTATTCAGAAATGAACGATGTTGCTATGTATAGCTTTTGCGACAATTTATACACACGTTATGCATCAGTTTTCATATATGACACGGATATGCCGTGCTATGAATGATGAATATCCATCATGCGTCTCCGATCGGCACTCGATGTTAGTATTTCCTTCTCCTGTTTGTGGCTACGCATATACTTTCTACAATCCTGGCGCGACGTACAGAAATGCCAGCTCTACTTATGACGTACCAGTTATTCCAATCAATCTTTTCGGGGTTCGAATTCATTTCAGTAATTTTGTTCTGATATGTGTGAAAGTAAAAGTCGACACGGAGAATGCGCCAATTCGACTAACCGGTTTGGTCAAGAAACCGATTTTAAAACCGGTTTGGAAATAGGTTTCAAGAACCGATTTGATTTTTGGAACATTGCATATGTTGCCATATATTAGATGTATTTGTGGTTATTAGATAAGACTATAGTTTTATTTTCCATTGTGTACCACACGCGTAAACTGCATTCATGGGAGAGAACATTGCCTCGGCTTTAGATAAAGCGTTCGAAGTGTTTGGACAAGGCCAATAATTTGCCTTTGATTTTTGACATTTATACGGTTTCAATGTGTCACGAGATTCGGAAATGAAATTCAATGTACGTCTCTGATCCTGATGAAACAAGATTGTCCAATCACGCGTTATTCTCAACGAATTAGTAACATTGCACATATTTTGAAGAGTAGTAAAAAACGGTAACGTATTCAACTGAAAACAAATATGTTGCAAAATTTATATATTGATTAAAATTACCTTTACGGTGAGGATTGTCAACAATAGATAAGTTTAGTTATTTCATAGATTAGCGGTTTTTAGTCACCCAATTTTCAAACGTAGTAACATAGCGTGGCGGTAGCAACAGAACTTCAAAGTCCTTGAAATTGGTTGACAAATTTCGTTTACTAATGGGCCAAGTTTTCTTTCATGCTAATCAACATATGAAATAATTTTTATGCGCAGTAAGTACTTAATTTCGTTGATGAGTTTACCTTGTAGATTACTGAGTTTATCTATGCTGTGTTTATCTCGCTCGAACGTTTTATATTACATTAAAGAATGAAAAATTCAAAAAGAAATCCAAACTAGCTTTGACTACAGACTGCTGGACTGCAAAGAACACAAATGCATACGTTACTGTAACAGTATTCAATTTCGGATGTTTGGAAGCATATAACATACATACTAACGACAGAGTATTTAGCAAAACGATATACAAGTGAAAATTTACAAACCTTAGTAAGCGAAGTTATTTAAAATTGGAAACTTAATGGAAAAGTAGTCGCTATTGTTCACGACAATGCCAAAAATATCGTGAAAGCAGTCAGTAGTTCGTCGGCAGTTAGTTGCTTTTACCTATTCAAGCAATAATAGGTAAATGCAGCGCTACTGTGGGTCATTTTAAATATTCTACTGTTGCATTAATAGAAGACTAAAAACAATTACAGTTAATACAACAAACGAAAACCAGCTGGAACTCTGTCTATTATATGATCGATTGAACAAAGGCAATCAGTTGTAAATGTAACTCAAAGTAGAAATATAGTCAATAGAACACAGGCGTGGACCTTCGAATTGATGGAATAAGATTGGATTTTGTTGGAAAACTTTGCATTGCCTTTAAAACCGTTTGTTCTAGCAACAACTGTGATGTGTTCTGACAAAACCCTCTATATCTATGGTCCAACCGCTCGTTGCTTCATTGTTAAGTATTTTTTTGGTTTCAAATCAACGAGTTAAATGAAATAAAATTATTCCAAAATATCGTTGGTAATAATTTCAAAACCTGATTAATTTAACACCTAGTATATGTGGAAGCACAACGCACAGACTACAAGATTTTCGTTCATTCTTCCTCGATCTTTGTTATAAAAGAAGCCAAAGATCCATTGGTATAAACCTAAAAATAAAACGAAAGCTTGAAATGTTTCTACAAATCGAACAGAAAAGTGACCGGAAACAAAAACTGCTTTAAATGTTTTGTTCCCTCAGAGATAGTTGCTGCTTCGGAAGCCGAAACAGAAAAAAAAAAAATCTCTAGAATGGTGAATGGAGAATGAAAAAAGCTTCCCGGAACTTTCCAAACTGGTGAAAGAGAGTATCTTCTAACGTGGGAAATATTATCACTGCGAGAAGAAACTGCTTGAATTGAATGATCGCAAATAAATTAATATTTCTTCACGATAATTTAATAAAATAGTTCTAAATTACTTTTTGTTGCATTTTATTGTATCTTAAATTTAAACTTCATTAAGAAAAATTCAGTGTTAATGTTATATTATTACTATAAACTATAACATTAACAGTGAACAGAAAAAAAATAAAGATTTTTTACGCTAGATTATTTTTTTAGTCTACCCCGTTAGCTGTAGACGTAGAATATGTCTGACACACACCCCCCTTATATTCTTCTTTTTCAATATTAATGTAGAGATGCGGGTATCATATCTCGGTCAGTAATAGTATCTTATGACCCCATAGGCAATTACACAAGAAATGAGTTTACAAATGAATTTTGTAAACAAATATATACAACTTTTTAAACCGGTTGAAAAATTAGTTTACAACTATTTAGGAACCGGTTCAGAAAGCAGTTTACGAACCAGTTCAGAAAGCAGTTTACGAACCGGTTCAGAAAATGGTTTGCGAACCGGTTTGAAAATCGATTAACCGGTTTTTCATTTTATTCAGAAAATTGCGGTTAACCAAAAACCGGTTTTCGATTAATCGATTAATCATTTAATCACCACTAAAAGAAAGATATTGTCAGAATAGCAATAGGTGCCCTTCGCAGACGAAGCATAAAACGTTTAGAAGTCAAGTGCGGTAGTTTTGAACATTTATTAAAGGAACGCTATGATTTCAAAAATGATATTGTATGAAATTTTGTTTGTTTGTAATTATGTTGTAATTCGAAAACAAATGAAAATCGAAAGAACATACAAGTATTTTTTACATTATTTTCACGTGTACAATACATTCCTGGAGTTAGATCCGTTCCTCCCGACTACCTGCAAATTAACAAATTGTGTAAATAAGTTTCTATTTTGAAAAAAACTTTGTTCTCATTATTTGTACAACAATAATTATTACATACATTACAATTACAAACGTAGTACATGAATTAATCACCAAATATAAATACGCATTTGAAACCAGTTCGCGAAGAGATTGCATTGCGAATGTACAATGGAATTGTCGGCTAGCCTGGGTCGATATTATTTCATTAGTCAATACGTATTTAACATGTCCTAATCATTACGTATGTTAGATCTTTGAATATGTGCTTTCAATGTTTTTTTTTTGTGAGCAGAACTCAGATGTTATCGAAATCTTAAAAAATAAACGTTCATATTTTCAAATTTATTAGTAAATGCCATTAACTCTAATCACCATACTTCGAATCTCGACAGTTCGAGGTTGCGTGTGGGACTACTTGGCACAGCTCTATAACTATTGCATATGGAACTGTTATTCAACAAATTCAAAGCAAAAGACTTTTCCCGACTTTTTTGAATTAAAACGATTTCTGTATATTTTGAGTTTTCGATAGCTTAAGATAATCCCAATCCCGCTGAACTCGCACTGTCGAAACTCTATTGTATTGTAAAAATTGGATGGTATCAGAATCCTAAGAAATTTGCATATCTTAAAAACACAAATGCGCTGCCAACCTATTACGAATTCTAAGAAGCATATTTGGCGGATTAGAAATATTATTCCTGAAAATAAATGAAGGTCACAGTGGAAGGTAAATGTTTCAGAATAACGTTTGTAGATTTTTATAATTAAAGTTTTATAATAATTGTTGGCAAAAATTACAAAACAATTTCTATATAGTAATAGAATTTATTTTCCAGCAAATACCAAAAACAAAGCTATGTGAAATGTTGGCGAAAATAGTAGAAATGTCTTTCGGGTGATGTCGTGTAGTTAATATTTTACTTGACGTTTCGCTGACCATCCTGTCAGCTTCTTCAGAAGATTTCTAAAGACTTTTTAAAGATTTCTAGAGTCTTTAGAAAACTTCTGTAGAAGCTGACAGGATTTTCAGCGAAACGTCAAGTAAAATATTAACTACACATCACCTGAAAGACATTTCTACTATGGATTACGGTCGTGAAAGCCTACACTCAACTGTTGGCGAAAAGTTTGCTATATATGTTGCTGTACACTTCCGCGGACGATACTTTCTTTTTTTAAGAATTTAGGTTTCCCGGTTGAAACCACGTCGTAATTGCATGAATTTGCCGATGTTTCGCTCTCAGTTGTATGGAGCGTCTTCTAGGCTGCAGCATGTTGTTCCGCTGCTGTGAGAAGAATGATCGTGGTCGCACGGGGTACAGCTTTTATAAGTTTGAGTAGGGGGCCGAGGCGTACGAAACGGGTTGTGATTGGAAGATTCGAATAGGAGAGATTTTTATTGAGAATGTAATATGTAGCTATTGTCTCTCTTGAGATTGTTGGAATGTGTGTAGATTTCGATAGCTTTTCAGATTTCTCTAGAATAATAATAGGGACAGAAGTTTGGTATACTTAAATAAAATCTGGTGGTCCATTTTCAAGTCGTACTCATACAATGCATAACCGGATATCCACAGCAATTTAGCGCAATGCTCGTGTTCCGCCACATGTGTGCTGACTGGCCACTTTGTTTTCCCGACATACACACAACCACAAGAACAAGGTATCCGATAAACACCCTGGTTGTGTAACGGAGAAGTTTTGTCTTTGACTGATGGTAGTAAGTCGAAGATTTTTTATGGGGGTTTAAAAATTTCTTTAATGTTATGTTTCTGGGGCAGTTTGCCTATTTTATTGGTAACACTTTGAATGTAGGGTAGAAAAGCGGTGCTGACCGTAGCATTTTGACTAGAAGCGGTAGGCTGTTTGGGAGTACGATGACGGAGTGTTGTTTTTCGAATATCTCATTTACTGAAATTATTTTCGATGAAGGAGTCGGTCACACGCCTCAATTTTTGGGCGATAGTGTCGGGCTGGGAAATGGAAAAGTTCGGTTTAAGTTACTGACCGCTTGTTTGTGCCGGGTAATGGTGAGAAAGAGCATTCAGATCGTTCAGATCGAAATACTGCATGTTCTAGTTTGCAATTGGGAGGCAGCGGAATACGAAAACATTTAGAAATGTGAGTCGTCCATCTGATTCAATTACCATGGTAAAGCGTATGTGCGGATGTTGAGTATTTAGGTTAGAAGTTCGGGTAGGAATTCCCGTCCTTGCGGTCAGATGACGAAGGTGTCATGCACGCATCCAAACCATTGGTTTTAAATGGTGGCATGATAGGATTTGTTTTTCGAACGCTTCCATAAAAATGTTAGCGATTACCGCGGAATTCATGCCAGCTCCAGAAACTTGTTCATAAAACTTACAACGGAATTGGAAATAGGTGAAGGTTAGACATGAGTTTATCAGTTGAGCTACGTCGGTAGGCTTGTTATGGGGTGATAAAATATCGGCGATAGTTTGGACGGTGTCAGGAATGGAAACTTTTCTGAACAGAGATTCCATGCCGAAGCTGACCAGAGATCTTGTATACGTTCCACAAAATGAAGAATAAAAGCATCTTATACAGAGTTTTAGAAGTTTGTTCTGAGTTTACTATTTAAAAGAAATTGACGAATATTCACAATTGATATTAAAATTGGACACACATTAGGAGAAAAAGATCTTCCGAAAAATTGCTGTGCGACAGTCTTTTTCGCAAAATTTATGTTATTGTTTGATATTGAATATTCTTGATTTTCGCTATAGGCTGTAGCCTGCCCCGCCGGAAACTGCAACTGTTGATATTTGGAAAAGTATATGAATTTGATAAATCTGAACATTTTGCAGATTACCTAGAAAAGCTAGCTCATCTCAAAGATTTTTCTATGTTGCTTTCGATTATACCTGGAATTAACACTAAATTGCTTCCATTAAATAAAGCATCCTATGTACACATTTACAAATTCTACAAACAATTAATATAGAATCTCCAGTAGCAACTGCTTTTGACGTTCTAGTAAGTTAATTTCAAAATACATGCAGAAGCAAATTTTAAATTTTAAATGTAATTACCTCACTTGTAATTTGTCTACTTTATGGTAAAGTTAATTTTTGATTTGGAATCCTATTTTGTTACTTGTTTTGGAAAATATGGGGGGTTATCCTGCTAATTTAAACATTTTAAGCTAATCAAGACCGTTGCAAGTATATTGTGGTACCCCATCCTTTAATTTTAAGCTCTGCGTAGAGTATTATAGAAGGTATGTTAAGATAAGCAAAATATAAATTTGAAAATTTTCATATGCAAGTTATCCTTAAAAGCTAGTTCAGCCAAAATATCTTCAACTGCCGGTATCTCTCTCTTATACCGAAAGTAGTCGTCAACTTCCCTATAAACGAAACCGTACTATTTTTGTCAGACTTGGATTCTGTGTTAGATTTTACAATTAGTTTTATGCAGTACACCCTGTTCCTAAAATTCACTTACAGGGATATTGATTTCATCTTTTCGAAAAAGCTTGACAGATCTGTTGCATTATAGGCTTTCAAATACCAACATTTATTGTGGTAATGTTCATGAAAATTAATATAATAATAATAATAATAATAATAAATTTGCTAAATGACGTATTTAAACTGAAAAATCTCGCTGAGGTATTAGATTCTGCATCAAAAAATAAATCAAGATTGTATAACAAGTGCAAACCTCCTTAATCTTAAATAGACCTTTGGTTAATATAAGTTCCAGTTTTCCATGGTTAAATAACTGAAGCTAGGTGTCAAGTGTACTGTCAACAATAATAAACACTGATAGCTTTCCGTACTTTATGGTATAGGACAGTTGTTCTTAATTGCACATATTTCTTATTTTAAGGTCACAGTTTAGGATTTTAAAAGTCACGGATTTTGATGGAGAGATAAACTGACAGACCAAAACCTACTCGAGGCATTATCGATCGGCTGCTAAAAAAATTGCAGAGATTTTGCTTAGTTTACATATTACAAAAAGAACCAAACCCCTAGATGACGAAAACACAGAAACTACGACATGATGCAGAACTGACACTCCAACATCGTTCAAAACAATTCACAGAATGTTGGTAAAATATAAGAGGCAGCCTTCTAAACATACGGTGCAAAATACAAGATTTACGGACATTGAACATCGCAGGAATCTCTGTGAATGGTTTCTGGTTCGAACACAAGAAGACGATGAATTTTTGTATAGTATTATTTGGAGCGATAAAGCCAAATTTTGCAGAAGTGGGATGTATAACTGTAAGAATGTTCATTTTTAGGCTTCAGAAAACTCGCATGTGCTAAGAGAACGAAATTTTGAAGATTCTTGGAGTTTCTCTATTCTGCACTTTGAGGAACATTAAAATTTAAATGGAATGCATTATGAGGAAATTTTATGTAACGTCGTTCGCGAATCATTAGGTCTTTAATCAGAAGAAGAAGCGCGGAGTACGTGTTATCAAACGGACAGGGCTCCCTTACAGACGTTGCGTATTGAAATGTTTGACGATCGATGGATTGCTAAAAACGGTCCTTTTAGGTACGCACCACGATCAGCACAATTTTCTGATAATATAATAAATATACAGTATTTTTATGTATTTCGAAGGATACCGTATCTAGATACAGACAAAAATGCGACTAACCTATGCAGGTATGAAAAAAGCTGCAAAAAATAGCATCCAGTTTCCCCGATGATGACCGAACGTCCAGTGGCGGCCGTATTGCAGGAACTAATTAAAAAACAGAAAAAAATTAGGTTGACCGAAGCTCAGATGATGTATGTAGATTCTATACATGAATATACACTCATATGTCGGTCTGCCAGCGAAAGATTGTCTTGCAAGCGGTTTTAGGTGCGGTTTATCTACTTCCATTACATACAAAAAAAATCATACCCGAAGCCGAGATCCATCAACTGTGACATACAAACTTGGCTTATATAAGACTTATTTCGCTGTTCTATCACCGAAGTACGATTGAATTTTAAAGGATCTGTGGGGTGGCTTATCTACTATACTTAACGGTTGTCGAAGAAGTATCACATACAGATTCGATACATATGATACTATCCCATATGTCGTCTTACCACCGAAATGCTCTTGACTTGAAAGTTGTCCCAGGGGTATTTTATACACTATCTTTACGCTGAATCGTTCATAAATCGATCCTCTAGGAACTATTACATACAGATTCGACACATAAGGTACTTTTTCAGTTCAGAGTTCAATCTGTCTTGGACGATAAACGATATAAACGATTTTGTGCAATGGTAGGAAGTAAATTACTCCTAAGATACTTTGCAAGTTTTCAGTAGTAGGACGACATATGAATTATATTTCATATATCGGATTATTATTATTAATTGATATGATTTCTTTGATTTTTTCTTAAAAATCTACATTCTGTCTCTAAGGTTAGGCCGTGGTCCTTCTTATGATTTGTTCCTCTACTGCGGCTCCCACTGGACGTTTATCGGACGTTGGAAAAACCGGCTACTATCCTTCGCAGCTTTTTTCAGGTAGGTAAAATTTATGTTAAAACGTATTTGCACTTCGGATATTTTAAAGGAAACAAACACGTTTATATTTAGGCGACGAAGGACAACATTGTCAAACTTACATCACACATAATGTCCATCACTGAGCCATCAGTATGCAACAAGTTCACGAAATGCTGCACATGCATACATTAAACTTTGCAGTCATGGAGACCATTGTTAGAGTTCAGAATATTTACACAAAGTAATAAAATTTTTCTCAAATACGTTCCTTTATTTCGCTGCACAAACTAATTTCTAATTTCCATAATTTCAAAATGGGGCACATGGACTACTACCCTTTTAATATCATCTTAAAATAATTACTATAAATAAGGAGAATCAAACCATCAAATTAAGCGTATGCAGGGGTGTTAAAAAGAAACGCTTATATTACCTGGTTGAAAGTACGACATTCATGCAAACTTAGTCATTATTTCTAACTACCAGAGCATAATAATAGATCTTGTTTACCTCCGTCGATAACCGAGTTATTATCAGTAGTTTCAATAGCAAACATATCCAGCGTTGTTGTTGCTTCTTCAGATGATTCTGTTATTATTCTGAGAGTGTCTTCGAACCATGCCACGAAATTGAGTTGATCTTGCTCGTACAGCAGCACTGAAAATAAAACATTGTATAATTTTGCAGTATATAGCACTGGTAAATTAGCAGATGCCTCTGTAGCGATAAGCTGTTATTAACCCGATACGATATGCTACAAACCGGTCGTGTACTTGGAAATGTGTGTACTCCAGAAAAAAACGCAAGTCTTGCGAGTTCAAAACTGCGGATCGGAATTAAATTTGCTAGTGCATTGTTTTGGTAGATCTGTTGTGTGAGGTAAGTTTTCTCTAATTTTATTAACAAGCTTATGACAATTTTACTAGAATAAATTTGAGTATTATTAATACACCCGAACAAAGGCTAGAGTTTTAACAAAGATTATTAGGAAACCTGCTCTTTGTGCTTTTTAAGATGAGTTTTGAAGAAATCTTTATAATTTCTGCATTCATCGTTCTAATTGATTGAGGTATATTAGAATTTTGAGTGAAATATAAATCAATATCTTTAGAGTATATTTACGTGGTCTCTAAAGTATATGTCTTAGCAATAAATAGTCTTGACAGTCAGTCTTAAACTGAATAAAATTCGAATATTATTTTATAACATTAATTAGTAAGAAATTGCCCTTGTAAATTTATAATATGTGGCGAAAAATGGACATTTCTTATTTTACTTGTTATTTTATTTCTCCAGCAGATTGAAAAAACATTAAAGTACTAACTTTCTAAATTAATAAAATGGTTTTATTTTTACTTTTTCGTATTATTCATACGCAAGGAAAAGTATGCACGGCGTTATTTCTCTAGTTTTCGTTCTTTGATACGTTCATAGAATGCTGAGTACACATCTAATAGAAAATGTATCTAAATTATGGTTTATGTAATCTGTTTCTAAGTCAAAACTGACACATTAATCAGAAAGCGAAGTAGGAACTAAAGTTTAGTAAAAATAAAAATAAGTAATTCATATTTTAGAAAAATTGCGCTATTTCTCACCAGCCACGATTTTTTGCTATTGAAGTCCTTATATCTAAAGGATTTACTTTATAGTTAAAAAAAATGTAGTAGGTATGAGAAATATGATGTGCTTTTAATGTAATTTATTATACCTTCCATTATCTAGCGGCGGTCAGATTTTTAATATCCACATAGTGCGCTGGCGAAAGGTAATTTTTTTTCTGCCTAATTTACGGAGAAAGTTCTCAAATAGAAAATATTTGGAGGTGAGTTTTGCACAATCTAAAATTATACCTAAGTATACATTGCAACGCTTCAATTCATGCCAACTTTTTTCAATATCCTCTATACCCATCTATCTTAGTTTTTGGGATAATTCCGAAATTCCGCTCTTTCTTCAACGATAACGATTTCGATGGCAGTCTTATAGATCCTACTTGACAACGACAAAACACTTTCAACAAATTGTCTAAAATTCCAACAAATTGGGTGTTCTATTAAAAAAATCATTTTTTTTTCTCTAAATTGCTCGGAAAATGAGGTATCTTCCGTCCACGTACTAGGTATAAAAAAGCAGGTGTTAGATATGAAAAAAATAAAGCCTATAATAAGATTTATTAACACGGTGATAATAGTATTAAAAGTATTAACAACATTAACATCTAGGTTTTACTATTACTTTTTTGAATATATGTGTAAATTTAGCGTCTAAAAGTTGCCCTTTGTAACATTAATAATTTTTTCTGGCTTATTTATCCATTGACTCATGCAAAATACTTGAACATGCATGTGGAGTGGTGTGGGTGGTTATTTTAACGTTTAACTTGCATATCTATAATTGTAATGAAAATATTATCAATAATTATTACTAGACCTGTGAGGTAGTATGGCAAACAACACCACCAGTATCGCCACACTCCCCATCCCAATTTAATTAATTAACTTCAAACACCTGTTTCGACGTTAACTGGTCAAAGAAATGAAAATGATGATAACTTTATTTTCAAGTTGTTTGACAATTAATTCTTACATTATCAAGAAAAGGAGGTATTTTAAATTTAAGATTCTTTGCAATAACGTTCAGGTTATTTTTGTAGTTTAAAAAAGGAATTTGCACCCAATACGTACCTCATTATGTTATATTTACATGATTAAAAAACTCCGAAAACTTAGTTGTTTATTTGTGTTACAATTGCAACGACCTTGGTAATATTCATTTGTAATTTGTTGCGTAATATTGTGTAGTATTTGTGCTTTTGTATTGCAAGATGTTTACTTTTTGCATGCCATTATAATTTACTATATTCAAGGTTTAACGACTGGATATTTTTGACGTAATCAAGTTGTTGCAGATATCTTGCAAGTATTGGGTTGTATCTACGCGTACTTTGGAAAACCGGAAACGAGTTTTTATTTTGATTGGGTCATTGTATTGCATATTTATTTAATAGAGTTCATGCTACGCAGATAAAATAATAACATTTATACATACGTGTTTTCTACGCTGAAAAAGCACAGTTGCTTCAGTTAATACGTTTCTCAAAGAAATTATGGTATTTAAGATATTTTTCAATTTCGTTATATAGAATTCGGCTAATTGTTATTATAATTTAGTTTACCATACAAAGTTTAGTGCTTAAATGGAGAAAAAAGTTATTGATTATTAATGTTACTAAAGCAGTGGCTTGAAATATGTTTATATGAACTATTATTGTATTATGCGCGAGAAATATTCACATAATTTTAAATTCATTTGAATTACAAAACAAATTTCTTTTCATTATACTAATATCACACAATATCCTCTAGAAATTGCAACAGTGCGAAATGAACAGTATCAATTTGCTTACTAAATGCACATACAGCCTGGGCCAATAAAACAGAGCACCTTAAACTTAAAAATTTAAGCATTGTATCCACCGATTGTTACTAATACGCCGGTAGAATATTTTCCCATATTTCTTTTATTTCGGCTTCAAGTACTGTATTTAAGGTGTGTTTGTGAACTATTGAATTTAGGCTTGGAGATTCGACAGGCCAAACCATTTTCGCGTATCCATTTTCTAGTTTCTTGATCTGCGTTGTATGTAGCGTTATCTTGCTAAAAAAATGTTTGCCGCTGTGTCCTCTGAAAAGAGTTTTGAATACGATGGCCTTAATGTCGCATTTAGAACTATGTACGCTTGGCTCTTCATCCGGCCGTGACATGTGAATATTTCCTTCAACGCCTTGTGATGGCGTGCACCCCCACATCATAATGCTACCATCTATATGGTTAAGACGAGGAACGATGCAATCCCAATCAAAATACTACAACGCGCAGAAGTACATACTACTACCAGGGGTACTAAAAAGTTGGAAACGGGACTATGAATGTACTCTATTTAATGTTATCCGTTAAAAACATTCAGTTTAAGCAATATCTTTTTAACAAATTTCCTTTATATTCGTTTCTTCGGACCACAGTCCACCTCCAGTTTCCAATTGTCCAATGCTGGCGCTTTTTTGCCTATTCTAAACGGTTTTTTTTTCTCAGACAGTAGCCATATTTTACCGCTGCACCGTTCAACCGTTGCAGCCAAAATGTTTGGATCACCCTCTGTACTAATTTTGCAGATATCAAAGCAGCCTGTTTATGTAACTGATTTTAATTCCTGTAAATGTCGATTCTTTTCAAAAAGCTAACAATTCTAAAAATGCAGTAATACGTCACATGCTTCATTTGTAAACAACTTTGTAAGCTTCATTATAATTTTGCCCAAAAAACATCTCTATTCTCTAAGGTTCCGTGGCCACAAACAGGACATCTGGTATTAGTAAACAATTCTACACCAAAATAAAAAATAATATACAAACTGTACAATTTAAAAAAGTAGAACTCATTAGAAATGTAAACATTTCAATTGTTCTGATACGAAATTCAAGTGTTCCAAAAAGAAGTCATGTTGGTAATTTAAACCAACCACGGAAAATATTATTTCGGGTCTTAATGGCCAAACAAGGCTTTTTTTTTCTAAAAATCACAATACGAGGGTGGAATGAGAAGCACCCGTATTTGGAGTCAGATGGTGCACTGTGTCAAAATCTGCATTACCGACTGTGAGAACCATGCTTCGCTCGACATCTGTTAAAATTTCGAGATTCATCGATTAGTGTTGTTTTGAGAACTTGAAAGTAAGCAAGGTTTTTTTCTGGAATCACGGGAAAAGGGCAGTATAGCTTAGTGATTCGATTTCTTTTTTTCAATGGGAAAATGTGTGCAGAAATCAACGAGAAGTTGGTAGCAGTTTATAATCATCGCGCACCTTTGGTACCTGGCATCAGATACTGGTTTAAAGAATTTAGTGTGACCTTTGATGAGGAATGGGGTAGGTCGTTCCATTGAGGTGCTTACAGACGACATGATCAATAAAGTTCATGATATAGCGTTGGTAGACCGCCGGGATAAGATTAGCGAGATTGCTAATATGATAAACACCTTAAATGAACGCGTGCATAACATCCTTCACGAATAATTGAGTATAAGAAACTTATTGGCAAGAAGGGTATCGCGTTTGCTGACAATTGGTCAAAAACGGAACAACGTGATAACTTTAAGGCAATATTTGGACATGTTTAGCCGCAATACGAGCGAGTTTCTCCGGCGTTATATAACCGTAGATGAGACATGGATACACACGCCGGAAATCAAAGGTCAGTCGGCAAAGTGGGTTTTTCCTGGTAAACGTGCACTAAAGAACGTGGGGATTCGCAAGGTAAATCTTGATTGATTATTTGGAGAAGGGAGGGCTAATCACGGGAAAGTACTACGGTGACTTATTATTAATATTACGGTGACTACTGTGAACTAAAGAGGAAAAGGCTCCATCTAGCGAAGAAAAAAATTCTCAACCATCATAGGAATGCCCCGACCCAGTCATTGGCAATTGTAATAGCAAAACTAATCCTCTTAGGCTACGAATTGATTTGCCCCCTACGACTTCTTTCCTTTTCTAATCTTGAAAAAATGGCTTGAAAGCGGTTCACGTTAAATAAAAATGTTACGGTTGAAACAGAGAGCAAATCTTACGATTGAATAGCTTAAAAAAGCTACAACATCACTAGACTAATGATAAGTGTATGGGTCTACAAGGGAGAAATAAATTTATTAAATACAAAACAATTGCGTTGTCTTTCTCGACACAGATATTTATTATACCATCCTGATATTTATGAACATGTTTTGTAAGAATTAATGCATTTACTGTTATGAAAGCTGATAAAATTAATAGGTTGCGAATACCATAATGCTCTAAAATGTTGCTAAACTATCTTAAACTTCCATAGTTTAAATTAATCTGGTGGGTTAATGAAATCTACTGTGATTTTACACGAAACGATGTTAGGTGCTCCACGCCAGCTAATAAGATAGAGAATACAGCATGTTCAAAATTGATGGGTTGCTTATTGCTTAGAACCACAATATTTACGTGTTAGAGGAGATAGGATAAAAGTTAATATAAATTGGGCTACTGTATATACATATTTTTCTTAGATTAGCTATAAATTTATATAGATATTTATGTTATTGAAGCTAAAAAGGTCAGAGACATGCATTTGCATTGTTTTTTGCGATTTGTATTAGATTGCGTGAAGTCAATGGCGGGGCGTGGTATATGTAATGGTAGCCGGTACTGGTTACAGAATGTGATAAGGAAGTAGGTAATTCGCGAAAAGAATGTTTACGCGTTCTTATATGGTTACGTATACACACAAGCTTCTATAGTAATTAAATTGTTAACGATTGCGTTAAAATCACTTTAATGAATAACACAATTTGCAAAATTATTTGAGTTACCGATTCGCCTTCAGTAGTCGCTACTAAATGTTTTCACACTAATATGAACTCGTTCATAAATTATATAACCTAGCACATACGCGCATATGTGCTAGGTCATCTGTTGCCTATTCAGTTCTGTAGAAGTATTTGTAGCAATTATTTCGATAACACGTCTCTTAATTAGCTATTTCTCATGCGCAAATGTTACTGATTCTAATTACTCTATTTTGGAAATTTGTAATTGCCGTGAATTACTTATAAATACCACAAAAGTTAGATCGGGAAATGTGAAAAAATGAGGGTTGTAGAAAGTTGTCATCCAGTATAGTTATTGACATCCACTTTAAAGGAAACGTATTATTAAAAGTTGAAAATGTAACTGTTCAAAAAAGTTCTTTAAAACAAACGGAAGTATTAGTAATTCTGTACAATTTTAAGATTAGCTTATGTGATCAAGTAAAAAGCGGTGAATTTCAATGGGGGTGCAGAGCGTATATTCCGTGGGCGAGGAATATATAATATTAAGACATAATTTGATGCACTATCATGGAATTAAGTGTATCAACAGCCACAAATTGCGCCAGTGGTGGCTAAAATAAAAGCCTCTGAAGACATTGGCGCATGTTCGAAAAGAATTTTATTTTGATATATCAAAGAGAGAATCCGGTGATCTAAAAGTAGACAGAAAAGTCATATAATAATCTAACATGCAAATAACAAATCAATAAATCAAAGAAACTATGAATGCTACACGGAAAAAAGCCACTTCCTAAGGGACGGTAGCAAACATGTTAAGAGCGCGGTTCACTGTATTAACGTACTTCTTCTAGTAGTAGTACCAGTAACATACATGTTGTTCATATATTTAAAATTTCGCTTAAATCACTCTAGGAAAATATATCGAAATCTGCTCTATGACAATGTTAAATTAAAATTTAATGTATTTGGATTTTTTGAAGCAACACGCTTCTATGTTAAAAGTCAAATTGAAATATACATACGTATAAAATTATCAATACCGAATAGATACCGGTCTCTCGATATTTTGAACTGAAAATCCTGTCAATATGCATTGAATTTTGAAAATTTCAGTCGGATTGGCATCCCTAAGAGTAAATAAACTTTTCCATATTTCCAATGTTTATTTTTTTTTATATTTATCTAAACACATGGGTTAATAGCATTGGAACAAAACAAGTTATTATCTGTAATTTTTTGTTTTAAAGTATAGTAACGTTAATTAGGTACGTAGATTTAATTTTGAAATATACATCATTATAAATATTTTAATAGATTTGACAATTTTCTCGTCGGACGAAACGGACTCTATTGGAGCGACAACCGACAAACGATCCGGCGGATTGGTAAACGGGGCTTGTCACATCGGGCCAAGCTAACAAACGTGTCGGGTTGGACCGGTTTGGCCTAATAAAGTGTCGGATTGGGTAAGGCCTACAAAAATCTTAAAATGCCCTCTTCTAGAATACACATTCGGATCATATAGTTATGGATGTTTAATAAGACTGAGAAGATCCACAACCGTCGCCTCCTCGGTCTCCGGATTGAAATTGTTTGGACTTATTTCTCTGGGGTTACTTTAAATCGCTATTTTATACGAATCCTGATAATGTTGACGAACCTAGAAATTGCATTGTTGCTGCATTTGAGACAATTCAAAAAAGATCCTATACTCTGCACCGTCAGTCAATGCGATGGAGTATGTATTGCCGTTAACGACTTTTTTTTACAATTACCATAAGTTCATTTTGTTTATTCCCATTAGCATGTATAAACGTTAATTTATTATTAAACATCCTTTGTTTTGATGCAACTTAAAAGATAAAAATATGTAACTTATATCTAAGTACATTTTATATTTAGTTCTAGATATACTATTACTAAAATAACATCGACATAAAGAGGCAATCAATACTTTATCGCACCTTCATTCCGTAGATTTAACAGGACGTGGACAGCACTAGAATCGGTAATACCAATGTAATTTCGGTAATTGAGTAAGTAACACTTAAATGTCAGAAAAGCTTAATCATGGTGTTTTAACAACTATTGCTTAGTCTAAGTACAACATCATTAAAATCGTTGCATATTAGCGTGGGTAAAATTTAGGGCAGTCTTAAAAGTTTCCAGCTTAACGGAAATAAGTATCTTCTGTCAAATCAGTTTTATTTCTCAATGCAGCCTTCTTGTAAATCTATACGTGTTTTCCAACTATGTTCCTCCGTCTAAATAGTAACTGGCATCTTGTTCTGTAAAATACACATTTACGCATATGGTGGCTTCCTTATTTGATGAAAACCTCTATCCTCTGAGCAAACCATTGAGATTAGGAAACAGAAAAAAGTCGCTCTGGGTTAGATTTTATGAACGGTGTGGGCTGTCTATCAATTCGAACCCCAATTCCTGAATTTTTATCATGGTATGTTCTTGTTTAATAAGTTCTGAGTTATTTCGCTTAATTGCTTCAACAGAGCTTTGGGAATGTTCATTGGAAAGGTGTCGGCCTTTTGGTCCACCCGACAGTTAGCTTTTTCATTCCCAAATCTTCAGTCAATATGACAGTCTCCGCTATCTCTCTAACCTTAATTCGAGGGTAAATCATGGTCACAAAATTAATCTTGGTTTTCAATAACGATGCTACCTCTTTAATAAATCACGTCGCTGCCAACAAGTCACTTTGCATAATAAGGTGTTAAGTACACACCTTTAGAAACTGGCGTACCACATGGCTCGATCATAGGACCTTTACTTTTTCCACTTTACACATCAAAATTTGAGCGAACTGATCCAATGGACCTTGATCGTATAGTAGACTTTTTCATGCAGCATAATTTGCATCTAAATGTCAATAAAAGATCTGTGATACTCTATGCCAAACATATAATAATCTTATAATCAAAGTTAACAACACTACTTTACCTTTCTCTAGGTCCACTAGAAATCTTGGACCTCTAACCGACTCTGATTTAAAGTTTAAAGGTGTACTCTCAAAGAAATTGTCTATTTATTGTTACTTAAATTTACAATTTAATTTAATAATAAAACACAGCAATCTCCACTTTGCTTTTTGTATGTAATAGGTATAGATGACCAAGGACGGTGAAATTATTACTTTTTTTGCAGCGACTAGACAGACTCGTGGTTTCCCCGAGAGTCGACAAAACACGAGTCTGTCGAGTAGCTGCAAAAAAGTAATAATTTCACCTGCCTTTGTCATCCCTAGTAATAGGTGCACACCTTTCTTTCTTTCAGCTGTCGTCATAGCGACACGAACGAAAAACTGACGTTCCGCTCATGCGCAGATCGTCTGACTTTCTGCCGTTTACCGCAAGGAGTTCAAAATTTATTCATGTACTTTTTTTTTTCTTTCAGTGCTTATAATCCCTTTTTTGTGTGTAATAATTAATATATCATTATTATTATACAGCACCATTTGGTGAATGTTTCCGACATTACAACAACGTCCATTTCGAAAGTTGCGTAAACGTATTGTCTTTCAAATGCAAGAATTTAATAATAGCTTGATATCCGATTTTTCTTTGTTGTAGAAACACCAACATCGACTCAAACAAACGACTATTAAACTACTACTGAGCGTCCAACATCGCTGAAATGTTTGAAAGTATTTTTCAACGCATGCGCAATTATATTACTAATATATTTTCGGAAAGTTTAAATTCTTCGCTATCTTCTTGTATAACCCGTTTCTCTTAAATAGTTTTATAATACATTTTCTGATTATAAGGAGAACAACATTTGTTATAGTAACTATAAAAATGATAAGTGTGTGACGTCCCCCATATGAAGTTGTTAATAGTGCAATTAAAAAAACTTGACGCAATCATTTGTTATTACGAATATTTTCACAGAGTAAGCTGCATTCATTCTGTTGCCTTTGCGATAAGTGTTTGCTCGGAAATTCATGCAACGGTGGATAAATTAAAAATTGACTTTCTCTAAATTAAGTCACGGCGCATTTGAAATGTGCCCGCAACAGATAAGTAAGCCCGTAAGCGCACTTCAGCATGCATTCTTTCAGTAATCTTTTATTTTGTTATAATTATTAGCAGCGTGTAATACAGTGTGGTGTCTTAGAAGCAATATGTATATTAATTGCGGACGTTGTAAGTATAGCAAATTATAATATTCTCCTATATCTATCTATTCTACTTATACTTTAACGTTGAATGCAATTATTGTTGGACAATTCAGAAATTAGCTGACTAGATACATAAAATTTTCATGATTGTCATTAGTCTTTTAACTAAGTGATTTATTTAGAGACGCTGTAATTGTTATAAATAAAATCCTTAGAAACACGATCAAAGAATGCTAGCACACGCAACTCTGTCCAAATATGTATCGCAATAATCGTGATGTTATAACAGAAAGTATACGAATCGCTGATTTCTTTTTTAATTTCATTAAAATTATTCATTTTAATTTCGTTAAAATTATTAGAAAATTTGTTCTTAACCTAAAGTATCTAAATAAAATTATCGAAATCTAAGAAAAGAATTTGCACGTTGGTGATGAAAATGCTCATATTTTTTTTTCTGTTTATACAGTAAAGTGCGTCTGTAATTTTACAAATAAGGGAAAATCAGTTCCATCCAGTAATATTTGTAGCAAACAATACAGTAAAAAAGTTCTATGTAGGATATACGCTTATAGTTCTAGTAGAATTTGAATCAAATAAGGTACTGCAAATAAGGCAAATGATTAATAATATACGCCTACAATATTGTTCAGAAAGAAAAAGGCTTACGCGTATTGATTTGTTACTTTCATTCGTGCAACTTTTATTTGGATATTTTTGTATGTACATGTCCTTCATATACTTAATAATAATTTTTGGTGTGTTATCGCGATTGCAATGTCATGCAAACGTAACAAGAATTTCATAAAGAATCAACTTTAATTTGCTCGTTAATGATTGATGATGATGAAGATGTAGGTAAAAATTCAGGAATGTCACACGTGAATTTACATTTTTCAGACGTTTGTTCTCTAACTTATCGTTAATTTTTAAGTTGTCATAATAACTTATTTTAGTTAACAACATCCATTTGTGTTCATCAGTATTCGATAGAGCTTCCTTTTTGCATGCTGTTATCCAATAAATTAGGGTGTTCTACATACTTTTCGGAAATTATTAGCAATTTTCTTTTATCATCAGAACCGAGTGAGCGATTCATTTTATAAAAACAAGCACTGGTACCCTCATTCGATCTACAACCTAGGAGAGGTCTTATAAAAATTGTCTCAGGTAGCATATGAATTATGTACCATAAGTACCACAACGGAACCATATGAGAAATCTTAACTATTTCGCTTTCTGCTGAAGAAAACCTAGTTATTTTAAACAGAAATATATCATCGAAACAAAATATCAGTCATTACAATGTGGATTACAATAAAGCAAGAAAGACTTCCACGTTTAAAGTGCATTTTGCTCACGATCTAAATGAATGCAAAATGTTTGCAAAAATAATGTAATTAATAGGAGGGCCCAAGGAGGAGGAAATTATGAAAAACAAAAAACACTGGATTAATTCATTTCTTGGAAAAATACATTTAGTAGCCGAATCTGCATTACGACCTACGAGAAGACGGTACCAATCTATCTATGTTTTATCCGACAGCTTATACTATTCACAAAAGTATACGTACTACATTTTAAACAGTTTTTGATTTTGGCGTGTCACGCACAAGTGTGTAAACTAGAATATAGTTGATATCGATAACGATTATCGTGTGCTGTGAAAGCTTAAATTTAAAATACGTAAGCACTATACAGAGATACCACTATATAGAGATATAGACTGCTGAACACGAGATGGCGCGCGCCTGAACATCCTAATACCTACACATGTAAATGATTCCTACAGTACGTATTATGATGTTCAATGATGTATTGTGATGATAAATGAATGTTTTAAAACTTGATGGGTGTTGCGTCCCCTACCAGCTTTGGCCAACTCCACTGCGACAGCAAGGCTGCGTTTGCATACGATAGTGCGAAATTAGTGTAAGAATTAGTGCAATAATTCGCACTAGTTACAATCGATACCAATAATTTAATTTGTTAACCCAAATGTCTTTTGTAACGCATCGAATTACACAGAAACATTAAATTGTATGTTTATTAATAGTTTCTGCAGTATTCAAATTGAGAAACACATGAATAGCGCGTGTCGTTAGAGATTTGCGTTTCAGAGTTTCTATAGCTGAGTAACTGATATGCTAACGTTATAGGCGGGAGTGTTGGTTTATCGCCATTGCAGTTGTATGCGGCGCTAAGTTTAGTGCCTAGCATTTCTTGGTTTAATTCGTTCATGAATAAATCTTATTTCATAAGCTGATGAGATTAAATTAGTACGTTTGAATTTTCTTCTCCAGGTTTTTTACATAAATTAATATGCTATTCCTGTGATATACTGTATCATTTAATTATTATTGTTAATATAATCAATTTTCAAAACAACATTCAAATTTGAATATGCAAAACTCGGTCATAAAAACCCTTTCGTACATTTAAAAAAGTGCGTCAAGAATCTTAGTATGCAATCTTGTACTGTTAGCGGCAGTATTATTTGAAAAGCTGTAGATTAAAAATCTAATGTTATTCTAAGGAAGAGAACCGTCATAATAAAACTGATTGCAACTGTGATTCCTCAGGTGGACGAGTGTATGTAATTTACATTTTTGTCAACAAAGAAAAAATAACCGTATTTTTTTATATTTTATCAATTATTTAAGATTTACTAGATTGAAATCTTAAAGAACTTGTTTACACTGCATAATGCTTTTCGCATTATAATTTAAGGCAAAAATAACACTTTTAAGTTGCTCCACAATTTTCGCATAAAATAAAGTAGCTTCTAGCCGTGTTGAGAACCAGCGATTGTAGTCCCGGGGAAGAATGCTTCAGTATATATTAAGGAAATGGAAAAAAGCTTGGGAGAAATCAACCGATACACAAGAAAGTGGAGAGTAAAGCTAAACGAAGACAAGACAGGTATGGTTCGGCTCAAGATGCACAAAGGAGAACACGTTAGCATGGAACCGAAAAGAAATAAAGATAAAACAGAGCGCCGTATACTTGGGCATAAAGATAGATAGATAGATAGCAAGTTGAAATTGGAGCTACACACAACTAGAAGAGGCGTCCTCGCAGGGAAAAGGGTTTCCAAACTATATTTGTTGATAAGGAACGTCAAAACATGGAAGAACGTCAAAACAAGGAAGGCCATGTACGGGGAGGAGCTGTGGATTAGAGGATCGGAGAAGGCAATGCAAACAGTAGAGATTAATTCGAGAAAGCTGATAAGGAAGTGTTGCGCAATCCAGTGGTATGTGAAAAATGAAGACATCAGAACCCAACTGTACTTGGAAGAACACAGAGCAAGCGTAGTAGACTCAGGAGTCACTCGTCTCCGTCGATCCGCATGCTGGCGTACAGACTCTCGTAGAGGGTAATATATCCAAAGGAGGGAGCAGGCTACAGTGCGATCCCACTTCAATCAATAAGTATGGAAGAGGCAGCCATGAAGAAACTGTGATCGTTGCCCTATGGCAGAAAATGCAGAAGAAAGAAGGGGGGAAAAGCCATGTACCTCTCTAGTAATGATAGGTGCAGGCGACAAGGGAACTCTGAAATTTTTCTTTATACACTGCAACTTGCAATGGTACTTTAAAAAAGAACAATTTTTACCACCTGCCCACCCAAATATGCTAATTGTAAACTTTATTTTTTATAGAATTTATTACTTTATCGTAGGTTTTCGCTACATGACTGCGAAAGATATTTTCATTTGGAATAGAATGAACTTTTTAATACCGGATCTTCTGTCTTTGCTAAAAGTATGTTGACTGAGATAAATACTCGCAAGGTTAAATATTGAAACGATAAGAAGCTTCTGGATTTAATTTCGATTGGCCTTCCTGTGTTTGAGCGTGCTGTGTCACGTAATTTAATGATGCATTGTTCACACACATTCACACACACGCAATACATCTTATTTTATAGGAGTGTAAAGGAGTCAGAATATTCCTAAATTCAGTCTTTATTTTATTCTGACGGAAAGTTGTCGTTTGAGTCATTGTAATTGTAAAATTATAAATAGCTGTAACAAGGAGAATTTAGAAATGTCACAACAAAAGAACTAACCTACAAATACAATTAATAGAACGCACAGTAAAACAACAAAGGCGTTAAGTCAAGGCTAAGGAAAGTTTCTAAAATATTAATTTTATTATTGTTAAAGGGCAATGAATTGAATAAACGGTATCTGAATAAGTTTGTAGTATAATGAAAAAATAAAATAAGTACATACTGTAAAAAATAGATAACACAAATTAGTTATTCTAGATAGAATTAAAAAAATTAATAAAACCTCTTACAATAAATAAAACAACTTTAGAGTGAGAAACGAGTGCTTTCGCAGTAGCGTACGGCTCGCTTACTATCAATATTAAAAATAATGTACGTAATTACTTACTATTTTAGTTTGATTGTATTGTTGATATAGACTGACACAAAATTCTCTGTAGTATTATATCATTAGAATGGCTTCCATTGATGAATCGGTCATATTCCTGCGGCGAAATGAAAATATGCTGGTGTATTTGGAAATGAGCATTCTGCGTCTAATGATGTGATGTTTGCAATTTAAAAAGGTCGTTCGCATTACATTCGCACTTTGGTTTTCACTTGAACTCTTGTCTATACGCACTATTTGAAATCTGGATTCTTATTTATAACCGCACATAATTTATCGGTTGTTAACCTTCCTACATTATCTGTTAGATTTCCTAACGAGGCTTTGAGGTCATCTACTATATTTAGCGCTTCATGTAATGAAAGCTTGGTGTTCACTAATTTAGAAATAATATCTAAAAGAATTGAATAATTTTCGAAAATTTGTTCTGAGTATGCATTTCGGTATCTGAAACCAGCCACTGGCTTACTGAAATTGCTTTTTTGACTTCTTTCGGATTTAAATTTAAGATAGAAGGCTTAATAATGCACAAAAATTTCTCATAATCTAAAACAGTCAATACCGGTTGTGGTAGCTGAGGAATGCCCGGCCAAGCCTGTTTAAAGTCACGAAAGTGTTTTGGAGGTTTAATAACAATTTTTTTGGTAGAAGGTATTAATTGATCTACTTTTGGATAACTGTTTATAATAAATTCTGCAACAAGATGGCATGCATGGAGCAAACAGGTTACATGAAGCAATTGAGGATGAGATTGTTTTAGTAACTTTTCAGCTTTAATCATGTTTGGACCCCCATCTGTAACCAACATTACAAATACCAATATATTAAACTTCACAAAGGTATTTATTATAGTTTCTACTATCGTTTCCGCGTTTGTCTCCTGTAATATTGTACTACGAAAGAAGAGGCCCGTATGCCACATCGCTTTTTAAAGTGGGCACTAACACATTTAAAATACAATTCTTTCTTGCATCGTTAGTCATATTTTTTATTTTTATTTATTTATTTATTTTAACTCTGCCCTCATTTAATCGGTAATCGTATTTTTCACTCACCTTAAATTAAACTGTAATTGATCTCTTGTTGGCAATCTCCATTCCGGAATGTATTTCCCCCAAAATTCCCGAAATTCTTCATTGTCTACAATACTTGTGGAATGTTGCACAGACTTAACATAAAAATAAGGTCATATAGAAATTTATAATACGGTTATATCAACAATTCTTTTACAAACAAAAATACTGTACGTGTCGGAGTCAGTCCGAGTAATAGCTCGAATGCGATACGAAGTTTATAAATAAAGCACCGCCTCACTAAAATCTGTGTGGCATTATTTTATCCTTTCGAACCCACAGCACATAACAATACAAAATGAGTGCGGTAAAAAGAAACAAAACGTATCATTTTAATAACGATTTGGACGAAGAATTCTTATTTTGTATGGTGAAGGATAAGAACATTTGTCTCATTTGCCGATCATGCAATACCTAAGCGCGGGAACATAGAGAGGCATCAACCATTCATAAAAGTTATGAAAACGATTTCCCACCAAAGAGTGAATTAAGAAAACGAAAAGTGCATGATTTGATAACTTGTTTGAAAAAAGAACAAAGCATGTTTACAAGACCAGCCGAACAATCAAAAGCTGCAACGATCGCGTCATTTTAAATTTCTCATATATTGGTGAAACACAAGAAACTCTTTGAAGATGGAATGGTTGTGAAGGAAGCATTTTTTGAAGCGGGTGAGGTTTTATTTGGAGATTTTAAAAATAAAGCAGATATCATGTCTGCTATTAAAGAACTTATTATTATCTCATCCGACAGTCACAAGGCGTGTTGAAGTCATGAGCCAGGATATGGCAGATAAACTAAAATATGATATCATGGAATGTACATACTTTTTCTTTGCAGTTCGACAAATCCACCGATTTGACAGATACCGCTCAGCTGTGTATTTTTATTCGAATGGTATTTAACGACATGTCGGCTAAAGAACAATTTTTATCGATTCCTCTGAAAGGAAAATCCCGTGGCGAAGATATATATGATGCTTTCTTAAATTTTGTGACAAGCTACAAGCTACCAATCTATAAACTAGTGTGCATTACAACAGATGGAGCACCGGCCATGACTGGAAACAAAAATGGTTTTGTTGCATTGTGCCGAGCTAATGGGGATTTCCCTTCGTTTTTCTCATTCCATTATACATCAACAAATTGCAGTTGGAAGATAGTGAATCTGCTGAACACACTGATTTAGTTCTTCCCACGGACGTAAGATGGTTGAGTTGCGGAAAATTCCTAAAAAGGTTTCAAGAATTATTGCCCGAAATAATTGCTTTTCTACACGAAAGAGGTGATAACACTCAGATTCTTAACAGTGAAAAATGGTTGACTGATTTAACATTTTTAACGGACGTCACAATGCATTTAAACATCATTAATTTTGAGCTGCAAGGTAAAGAAAAAACTATTACCGAGATGATTAGCGCAATGAACGCATTCAAAAGTAAATTGCAATTAATGATGAAAAGAAAGGATCTGAAACATTTTCCGTCTTTGAAAGCAAGGATTCCTCAGTTGAATTTTGATATTTATGAGAGAGAATAAACAAATATTTTGAGTGAATTTGAAAGACGTTTTTATGATTTTAGTAAATTGATAAATATCCTTTGCGTTATCCTTTTTCGTAAAAACATTGAGAAATCTGCTACTGAAATAGCAAGTCTTTAATATCGACTCCTCTTCTGTTGAAAATGAGGTAGTGCATATTATCTCAGATATTCATGTAGGATAAGTTTTAGTCGTATTCAATTTTATCTCATAGTTAGTTTAGTTTTGCCTAGTACCCCTATAGGATTTGTTTACATTATACATTCCGACGACGATCACAGACGTGGTTTGATGGAGGTATTCGCTAAAAAGACGTAAGCGACAATAGATCATATACAGCTAACCGAATCTTGCTTTGTTGCATATTTTAAGACGCAAGTTTTATAGGTACTACACGTTCTGAACGCAGATGTAGTAACAGTCAAGTGTAGTGATTTCGTTTAATTTAATTTACCGTATTTTAATATATTTTTATCGTTAAGATAAAAGTGTTATCATTTATAAAGGGACACCCCAGACACCATAGACAACAACATAAAAAAGCCTACATTCATCTCAAAGCTATAGCATCTGATACAAAATTCTGGTCTTTTATATATGAAGATAAATATTCGAATCTAAGGCAAATTGCCCTTCAGTTGACAGCAATGTTTGGGTCACCTTATTTGTGCGAGTCTGCATTTTCTGAAATGAAAATAATTAAGTCAAAATATCGCAATCGACTAACTGACGAACATATGTCATGGTGCTTGCGATTAGCACTTAGTAATTACGTACCATCTTATGAAAAGTACGCTGAGGACATGCAGTGCCATGCATCGACATTCAAAGATTTGTAATTCTTTAGTTTAGTAAGTAGAACATCGTTTTGTAAAAAAACCAATAAAGACACATTTTTGGATATCGGTTTTTTCATTAACTATTTTAGAGCAGTGACCTACACCTATGACCTACCTACGCCATGATATATGATTGTAGTGTAGGTAGGTACTACACTACAATCCTGTATCACATATACTTGCGGCATCTACAGAGTCGATCGCTTCTAGTCTAACAATTTTAAGGTAGATCGCCAGCAGTTTAAGTCTGAGCACACCTGATGTGTACACTTTCACATAATGCATGTACTGTGAGACTTTCTGTCGTTTTTAATTATTTTAAATAAATAAATTAAAATGACATATTGTCGGTCATTTAAATTTTAAGTCTACTCCTCAGCTACAATAGAGGCATAATAGCTATAAATATTAAATTTTAGAGTTTTTGCTTCATTTTTAATACGTATTTATTTTTGTTTCAGATATCATGGGAATATTTTTTCTTTTACTACTTTTCCATCTGTGTACTGCAGTAATGGCAGCGTTTTGCAAAAAGGAATTTTTCTACCATCAACATTATAGCTACGGTTATGATATATATTGTAACAATTTAGACAACGAAAGTATGTTCGAACTAACCGAAACGGTAGTTTACAACGAAATCAGGCTTACAGTTGAATATTCAACTTTCAAAAATACAAGTTGGTATATAGCGAAACATTTACCAAAATTAAGGGAGATTAATTTTATTTCCTGCAATTTGAGCAACCTCAATATATTTAAAGGGTTAAAGAAGTTGGCGTTATTAAATATACGAAATAGTACATTTTACAGCATAGACTACGGTTACTTTAAGGAATTGGAAGAATTACAGGAATTAGTTTTAAAGAACAATTCTTTAGGAAACTCAATCCTAGATAACTTTCAAAGTTTAAGCGGACTGGTAATACTAAATTTAAATAACAACTATTTAAAAGGAATACTTAATCCTATTAACTGTACTCTTTATAACGTAAAACAAATATACTTGCAACACAATTACATAAAAGAATTGGGAAATATATCCTGTTTAATGTATATAGAAGAAATGTATTTGGATTTTAACTCCTTGACCAATCTAAATCATCTAGACGTGCTAGTAAACTTAAGAGTGCTGAGTTTAAGTTATAATAAAGTAGAAAGTTTAGCATTGCTACAGAATTTACCTAAACTTGAAGTACTTAATATGGAAGGTAATAAATTAGTTGAATTAAACGAAGCTGCTTTATATAACTTAAACAATCTAAAGCATTTAAACTTAAAAAATAATCACATCACTATACTGTTAGACAGCTGTTTGGCAAATATTATAACTTTAAAATATTTGAATTTAGATAACAATGGTATTGAAAGAATAGACTTGAAATATTTACCTCATATCGAAGAAATACGCTTATCCAGCAATAGAATATCCTCACTGAAAATATTCTCGAACAGTACAAGTTTACGAAGGATAGATGTTGCATCTAATAATATAAAGAAAATAGAACAGTTTATATTCAGCCGCTTGTTCAATCTCATTTCATTAAATTTATCCAATAATCTTATTGAAGATAATATCTATGACGCTTCATTCTTTGGACTTGTCAACATCGAAGAGCTTCAAATGGAAAATACAAGCATTGGATACATTCCAGAACAGAGCTTTATTTTTAGCACTAAAATACAAATTTTAAATTTATCCAAAAATAAAATGAAGGAATTTGGTACACTGTTTCAAAAGCTTAATAATTTACAACTATTAAATATATCGTACAACAGATTAGAAGAATTACGTTATACTACAATCAATGGTTTGTATAATTTAGAAGTAATTGATTTAGAGGGAAATAATTTGAGAAATATTGAGTATGAACCAATCGTTACGTATCTTCATAAATTGGCAACGATAAACATAAAAAATAATACACTAACTTGTGAATTTTTAACAAAAATGATTGAATTCTTTACCAACAAACATATCAATTACACCATAAACGAAGATTTCAATTATGATAAGGAAAATGTTGCAGGCATATACTGCAAAGAAACGAGGAATAAATTAAACGAAACCTTAAAGGAAACAAACATTGCATTAGGAGATAATACTGTTCTTCTGAAACAATTGGTTAATCTAAGTAAAAACACCACTAGCGCGTACAATAACACAATAATGCAATCTGTAGCCTACGCAACAATATCTATTATTTTAGTTTTTATTTTTCTAGTACTTATAACTTATCGAACCTATGTATATTTGAAGAGACGACATTACTGTTCTGACGAATTTGAACTTATTGGTAGAGATAAATACTGAACATAACAAATTTGTTTTATTTGTACCCCGGCCAATGCACTTAGAAACTATGAAAGGAATGCTGTATGTTTGTTAAGGAACTAAGTCATTCACGTCAAAATATTCGATTCGTCACAGTTTTTTTACGAAAATTCATTTTTATTAGCGTTTATGTGCCTTTATCTCTAAGTTTGTGATCGAAAATCAGCTGCATGAATAGTCTTATTACTACAATCATCAAACTTTCTGTAAGAAACATAATAAATCAAGCATAACGCTAAGAATATTTTCAATAATATCATCAAGAAAGCATACGAATTAGTGTTGTACACCAGCTTCACGGCCTTAACACCCGTGACATAAAGAAAAGCGAATCTCCAGTGCACAAATTCTCTACAGTAACCACAACTTGTACAAGGGAAAGATTTTAATTTTTTTATTGTAATGAATCAAAATTTATGCTTTGAAATTCCATCCCAATTAAAAAAGTTTGTGGCAAACTCAGAAGTAGTTCCAGGAAGGCATACGAAAGTTCATGGGCGTAGCCAGAGGGGGGTAGGGACGGGCCATGCCTCTCTCTCCTCCCCTAAATTTCTGAAATAATTTCACTTTCGTTTCTTATTGCCGGTTATATAAATGTCTCCAAGATGTTACTTCTAATTGGGTCCCTCGTTGACCAAATTCTGGCTAGTCCCATGCGAAAGTTTACAAAAGCTTGGCTTAAAATTTTAAGTAGCGATCAAATTCAAATAAATACATTTTAGTGCTGTGTAAAAGTCAGACATTCTTATATTACAACTGTTGGAAAAGGCCTAAGCTAAGTAAACAGCAGAAAAATAAGGGAGTTAGATAAAAGGGACTACAGATCGTATAAAATATTACTGTCTCAACAGCTCACGGAAGTTCAGAAAAGAAAAAGATTACAGTTGGGCTAACAAATGATTGGAAGCTATGATTTCTTATATGATGATTAAGCTGAAAATTGTAAGGATAGATGAGCCTTTTCTTTCACTTCTCGTATTTTAATAGAAAAAATTGGCACTCAAGGAAGTGAAGAAACCATAGAAAGGAAAAGTTAATACAAATAAAAAGCTTGCAAGGAAGTTAATTCAATTTTTTTAAATAAATTAGTTGTAATTATAGTAATTGTTCCACGAATACATGACTTGCAAAACGTCTTAAGAAATCAATCAAACAACATGATTTGGCAGCAAGTTGGAGTGCCGCGAATCGAGGACATTAAAACAATCAATTTCCGGTTTGAATCGTCGATGCTGGGACAATTCAATGACTCCGCAAAAGCGCCGATTTAACAGTGTTCTTAAAAGAAGAAATAAATTTGATTCCAAGCATATGACTAACACCGTCAGCGAGAAAATTCGTTAATTAATAGTTTCAACGAAAGAAATAATAATTGCATTTCCAATGCAATACAAATCCTAAGATGATGTCAGTTCATTTTGAGTAGTTCCTTTAAATCAGCATAAAGTTATATGTTCGTTTTTGTATCTATTTATCTAAAATAGTTTTCTAATTCTGAAACTATTTTAATATATATATATAAAGGATTAATTTAACACAGTTAACAATTGAATCTCGCGCTTAGGTTGCGTGGCACACACTTTTTGTTCTGCACTTATATGTATTATATCGGAAAACGCAAATATATATTTTGTTAAGTGCGCCTTCTACATGCCATTCTAGTAGTTATCACATTTTGATCGCTAGTAATAAAACACTAGAACTGTTATTTGAAACCCTTTTTGTATCTGTAATAGTAACGAAAATATCGGTCACAATAAAATGAAAAACCCTGTACCCACACCATTAAGGTATCGGTACACTCCGCAACTTACAAGTTATTATTTGATTAATTTGGAATAGCTGGTTCGAGAATTTATGGATTCCTATTGTCACTTATACGACCGAATGCAAAGACAATGGGAATCCATGAATTTTCGAAATAGTTGTTCCAAGCTAATCAAATAATAACTTGTGTGGTGCGGAATGTGCCGATAGTTTAGTAAAATTTGCCATACTACCCCATAGTCCTTGCATCATTATTTAGAGTTTAGTTGGGATAAAGTATGGAACCAAGCAAATTTCTTTAAAACAGAAACGATGGTATTGATGAAATTTTGCAGGTAAGTGTAATAACACATAATGTGTTTGATTTCGATACTTTTGTTGGTACTGGTTTTTTATGGTTATGAAGATAAAGCACCTCAAAATTACTGCTACATTTTATTTATCGTAGATTAATCACAAAATAAGGATCATCTAATATAGCCAAAATCATTTCAAACGTTCAAATGTATCTCCTGACAATATGCAAGCCTGTTAAGAAATTCCCGAGTTACCTTTTTCAAAACTTCATTACGAATTAATTCACATTCAACGACCATTCTTTGTTTCAACTTCTGCAAAGTAGTTCATCGTCTAACGTAAATACGTGATTTGAGGTGGCTCCAAAGGAAAAAATCGAATGGAGTAACGTTTGGAGAACGTGCAGACCGCTCAATGAAATCCCTACGTCTAATTCATTTTGGAAAAGTAACGTCCAAAAATTTTGAGATAATTGCTTATTGTGTTGAAATGCGGGAATAATTTGGGTATTCAATAGAGCCAAACATTTCCTTATTCAAGTTTCCGTGTATAATAGCTGAACCTTTAAGCCTGTTTTCTGCAATTCCCATCTAAACATCCAACTTTTGTGGTTGTTGAATTATGAATTCAGTGGGGATTCTCATTTTACCAACACCTTGAATTGTAGCGATTAACTGTTTTATTAGAAAAAAGTGTCTCCGTTAGAAAATACCACATTAGTTGCAAAATGTTCGTCTACATTACAAATTTCCGTCATTCTTTCGCAAAACTCCAGCTGTCGGTCAAAACCATCTTCTGACAATTCTTGAATGAATTGTATTTTATGCGGATGGTACTTTTGTCCTGTAATTATTCTCCCTACAGAATAACGACTTACACCATAGTTTAGTACCAAATTTGTGATTCTTCTTACCCAGTGGCAATGTTTTCTCTCATACCTTCGTTAAACAACATATAAGTATCGGCACCCTCCGCACCACACAAGTTTAATTTATTATATAGTAATATAATAATTAGTCCGGGACGGCCGTTTCGAGGACATGAATGGTCCTCATCATCAACCGGTGACCGAATTCGGCTGATACTTATGTGTTGTTTACCATACTACGCCACAGTCCTTACTATCATTATTCATACCTTCGTTAGTTACGGTTTGCGGTTTTTTAGTTTTTAGCAAATTTTTGACCGTGTCAGTCAATTTGTGTTTTAGTAATAGCTGAAGGTATTATAGGATTTCTTTCGGGATGCAAATCATTAAAAAGATGACATAGTCCTTCATAAGTTCTAACACGATTTCCAAAACACCTTTTATATCATGTTATGTCTAAGAATCTTTAATGGTGCACGATATATGCAGCTATGGGGATTAACTTTTGGCTAGGATTGAAAATTCAAATTTGAAACCCTAACTTTGAACTTAAAATTCAAAATTTGCGTTGAATTTACAACAGTGTGAATTATTCGATTTTAAAAAGGTTCAAATTCTAAAGTATTAAAATAAAGTAGTAAGCTAATAAGATACGAACAAAAATAACAAATGTATGGCGATAGAAGAGATTTTATTGAGACATCTTGTGTTAACAATTCTCTCTCTCTAGCTTTTAACACAAAAATAAAGTTTTTACCTGGGACTGTGTAATACGCATCAAAATTACAATATTGAACGTAAAATAATTCTGTACAGATTTTAGCACTTACAAAACTTGACTTCTATTTCCTGGGACACACTACGATGAAATACTGTAACTGCAGATAATATAAATAGAATATTTTTCATATTGGGTTATTATAAATTTCACAATTAATTGCACAGACCATTACTACTATTTGGAAATTGTATGTAGGAATTAGCCTACTAAGTAACTTCCTGAAAGTTCTTTTCAGCAGGCAGAACTAAGCGCATAAAAATTTTTGTGAACCATTTTATAGTCGATTGAGTATTCTAGATAAGAAGCAGTTCTTTTCCAATCACGAAATCGATAAATAATAAATGGAATGTCATACGCTTTGAATGCCTTATCATTAACCAGAACCTTCGATGAAAATTGATTTATGAATTACTAGGACACAGAAGTAGCACATATGTATTCAAATTATAAGTGCTGTCTACGATTTTCTGAGAAACTTAAAGCGTACCATTTTGTAATAAACAGCATTCGTACGTATGTATATGATTATCTGTTTGATGGGGTTATTTAATGTCAACATTTGAACGAAACAGTGATTTATAATATTCGTTTATTGTATTAGGTGATCCTGTTTAGTTGTAACTGGAAAGCTTATTGAAACGGTTTTTAGTTTTGTATCTTCTAATGGTTGATGTTTAATTTCTATTTTCTTCAAACAAGCCGGTTTAAATGTCGCCCCGATACTTTCATCCGGGCTTTTCCAAATTGTAACTTCTACTTTATAAATAGTTTCCTTAATATAAGGAACTTTGCAAGCTTGCAGATGCAAGTATTTTTGAAAAATTGCAAAGGTTCTCAAAACTATTGGACCAAGATATAATACTCTTCTAATAAAAACACGTTCAGAATGAAATGTAGGATGCAAAAGTGATATAATATACAGGCGTTCTACTTACAAGGAAAGATTTCGAGGTGATAATCACCGAACGGATTGAAACTTGGCAGATATGTATAATCTAACGAGTACTGTCAGACGGCGGTTTCTGACTCGGTTGAGTCTCACGTTTAGGGGATGAAAGCTACTTCTGAAATTTTGACGATTTTCGGATTTCTGCAATTTACACCGTTATTACAAATAAATAAAAAATATATCTCTGAATGCGTCTTCTACAGGTCTAAGGTCAAAGTAGCGCAGATGGCGTGGTTCAACCGCCGGATGTATACGGCTTTTGCGCCTGGAAAGTAACGTTTTTCGATCAAGTTTTACTTCACAATATCGATATTAACATCAGCGGAATAACATAATAAACTCGCAATCTTTAGTTCATAGCCAACTCTTTTCTCCAAAATATCCGAATTTATTTTGGTATTCCTGGTTATGTACCCATTAAACTAGATCGTTTCATCCATGTATCAGTAAAATATAATTACTATAATCAAGGGACCAATCTGCAAAGAGCCTGCTTTTATAAAATGTGTTCACTGTAATGATTATTTCTGTTTTCAACATTTCTTTGTCGATTTTCATTACAATGGCGACAATATATAACATGCCAGATATATAAATATATATATATATTGCACGTGCAGTCCTTTATCAAAGGCGTAAACGGTATTTCTAACGGATCATTTGGGTTAGCTTGATAGACCTAGAGAAGACGCATTTAGATATATATATATATATATATTTGTTCCTAATAACGATGTAAATTGCAAAAATCCGAAACCTGAAACTACACCGAAACGAAAAACTATGTTTTTCAATACTGAATGGATTCTACAAATTTCCTAAGTTTCAAACCCATCGACGATTATCTTCTTGGAATCTTTCCTTGCTGGTTGTGCTGCTCTGTAGATAATCATTATATGAAGTTATAAATATTTTTAGATTAAAATTTAGGCAAAGTTCATAGGGAGGCAAACTTAGGCTGTCAAAGGATTTATAACAAAATAGTTATGGAGTTGCAAAAAGTAACCCATTAAGTGCATAGATGTTGCCCACTTACGTACAGTAAAAAGGAGAGGGAAGACGGGACAGAGAGAGAGGGCCAATTAAAATGCATTTTTTTATGTTATTAATGGAGCTGTGGATTCTGATGTGGTTAACAGATCCGCATTCAAGCATACCCTGTATTTTTTACATCAAGAACGACAGTGTACAATAATTCGTAAGTTAAGTATATTAAATCGATATGAGTTTTCTCGAATTGATACTTTTTCATTCTAGAGGATGTTGTTCAATGTTAATACAATGTACGCAAAAAAATGCTGGGACTGAAACATACATACATATGTGCATATATTTTGTTTCATTTTTAAATCGCTGTTCAATCATGCAAGTAATTTTTCATGTGTGAACTCATCTCTCAACAGAGGAGAATCTTGTGTCATGTCATTAGCATACTGTGGATCGACGACCGCCTCTGTCGCCGACGTGTACGATACATTCGTCCAGCTGCGGCGTTAGGAAAAGCGGTACACAATCTGCTGCTTCTACGTGTTTGCCTGATTAGAGACGCTCGACCTAAACGTAAAATATACATATGAGGCGTAGATGCATCGAACGGAAAGCATAGTTTAATTTCCAATATCGCAAAAACAAAGATAAATAATGTCTAAGGCTACATTTTATAGATATCATGTAAGTGATTTATTAACATTAAGTATTAAGATATTATATATATTTAAATATAGAAAATCTATTTCGTTACTTTCATTGCACAACAGTTTTAATATTGACAATTTCTTACATATAGAAGCACTCAAATCACCGGAAATATTCTTTAATTTGTTTATTATAACATCTAATGTTTCAATTCCACCTTTTAGTCGTATTGTTTGTGATTCAAAGTATTTCATTTTTTGAGGTATATCGCGAAAATGTTCGTTAATAAAATGTAAATTAGTTTATAAAGATGGATGTCTTGTAACCTAGTTTGCTTATGTTTTGTGCATCCTGGTTTAAATTGTTTAGTACATTAGCAACTTTCTCCAAATTGTCTGCGTAAAATGAAGGGGCTTCTCCCATCTTGTTACGACTGGAAACGGAGGTAAGGTAAGTGTTGGCCATTTGTTTTTGTATAAAACAACTCTTGTAGGTGCTTTCAAGAAAACTTTTTTGGTGTAAGTAATTCATTAACATTCGGAAATTACTCTGTAATAAATTCCGTAACTCGTAATCGAAAACAAGAAAAAAATAACTGTGGAAGAAGCTAAACAACTAATATTATATAGAACGAGTATTAACAAAAATCCAAGCCTCAGAAAACGAATTAGAAATATAGAGATCAAAGTTAAAGATGAAAGATGTATAACAGTGCTTTCTGACTACACATTAACGACTCGCGTGGAGGACAGAGAGGTGGCTTGATTGGGGGACGTATATAAACCAGCATGACTTGTATGAGCGGTTAAAATTATACAGGCAGTAGTCGATCCGCAATATGGTTAGTAATTATAAATGTATTTAAACATTATAAAAAGAGAATATTTGCACAAATTCATGGATATGTTTCTTAATAACACATTCAAGAGATTCTTTTAAGCAAAGTAACAGTGTGGTGTATACTTTTGATTATAAAGGATAAGTTATATGGATGAAAACAACACATAAGTATCGGCACCCTCCGCACCACACAAGTTTAATTTATTATATAGTAATATAATAATTAGTCCGGGACGGCCGTTTCGAGGACACGAATGGTCCTCATCATCAACCGGTGACTGGTCACACGAAAAATTGAGTGTAAGGAAGTTATCGGCGAAAAGAAATTGCATCTGCTGACGACTGATCAAAAACGAAGTCGCGAAATCCACAGCAATGTTGTGGACATGCTCACAATACAAGTGACTTTCTGCGGCCTTATGTAATTGTAAGACATGGATACGTCGCTATATGCCAGAAACAAAAGGTCAGTCGGCAAAATGGTCTTCCATCAGCCGGAAAAATGGCGACGATTTTTTGGGACTCTCAAGGCACAATTTTAATTGATTATTTGAAAAAGCGAAACCACGGGATTATTAGATTGACTTGATGCTGATCTAAAGGAAAAATCTCTACTACTAGTCCAGTTACTGTGTACGAATTGGTGTACACCATATATAAAGAGGTCAAATGAAGAGGTCGTTACCGAAACAGGGGCCTATTTTGTAGAGTTCGATAAATCCTGTTATTTGGATGGTCTAAAAAAAGAATATCGCTGGACTAATTGTATAGAGCTACAAGGAGATTGTGTCGAGCAGCGAATCGCGAGTTTTGAGGTTAATAAACATAATGCCTCCCTATTTCTTGAGAATCCGAGCCTACAACAACCGTTCAAAGACCCAATAAAATTATTGTCAGGTAAAAAAACAAGAGAGACAGCGATTGAATTGAAGTTATAAATTGTATTTTTGGTATTTATGCGATAGTTTGTGCTTAAAATAGCCCAGCGT
>LR736889.1:526256-745666 GCA_902654985.2 Oryctes borbonicus
TTGATGATGAGGACCATTCGTGTCCTCGAAACGGCCGTCCCGGACTAATTATTATATTACTATATAATAGATTAAACTTGTGTGGTGCGGAGGGTGCCGATACTTATGTGTTGTTTACCATACTACGCCACAGTCCTTGCTATCATTATTTATATGGATGAAATTTAGTTACTTATTAGACCGACTAAAAACCTAGAAAAATATGCATAATTATATCAATAATACAACGTTGCATCCGACTGGAATTAACTTCTCAGGAAAAATTAAAAATATTCAAAAGATTATTTGTGTTTGTAAATAGTTTTTTCGAAAAAGCACTTACTTTGTTGTAGTGGATAATAAAGAATATTATTACAATGAATGCTTATCAAAGTATTTTGATTATAAATAGATTTTACGACGTAATTCTAAGCTCTGAATATGAATCTGTTGGACAAGATTTATATCTATTATCAGAACTGTAATTGCTTAAGTGCAAAGCAGGGAAAGAATCAAATTTAGTAAGTTGTGTTCTTTCTTTTGCTCTTTTATTATCATTACATAATATGTATAACATGCTTTGTAAAGAAGAAAAAACAAAGGAAGCATCTAATGAATTCAATAATTGAGCAAACATTTTATATTGCACCATTACAGTTATCGGTCAGTTCTCATGCCAGGGTTATAACACTACAAGAATACCTTATATTAATCTATTAATCTAACAACCAAAAGTCATTGTTTAGTTAAGTGATTATTTAAAAAATTATTTCGTGTGATAAATGTGCAAAATGTATAGGTGAATGCGAATGATTATTAGAAGTAGTATATTTTTATTTCGAATATTTTACGTAAGTTTGTCTCAGAACAATTCTAGAATCATTGTAAGTATAATTATTAATTTATATAAGTTTATTAATACTAATAAAATTCGTATATAAAATACAGCTTTTAGTAAAAAAGTAGTAAATATTTTACTAAAATAAATATCTACATATGTATATAATCTAAAAAAATTCTGAATTTCTTAACTATTACAGTGTTTTTAGAAACTAAAAAGTTAATAATAATGAGTATTAAATTTTGGCAGTTGGAACATATTTATACTTGTGTTTGTTTTGAGATTTCTGTTGACCATTCTTTGCCCATTTTTCGTGTTTGGAATGTCCGCTTTTCTTTCCTTTTTCTGATTTGTGTCCTTTATGGTCATCAGTTTTGTGTCCGGAAGACTTCTTAGACTGCTTGCTATGTTTTTCGTTGCTCTTCAAAACCTAAAAAAATTCTTTATAAAGTAAAAGGAAAGAGACATTAAAGCTAAGGAAATCAACATTTGGGATTGAACAATTCTCCATAAATACTTGATTGATAAAAAAGAATATAAAAAGTTTTACTGTATGTACTTAAATGTACATAAAAGGATATGCAGCGGATATGTAGTATAGAATTAAAGAATAGAATTGAGTCCCCTTTTATCAGATGCATATTTTATGTGCCATAGTAAAAACAAGACTATTAAAAAGAGACAGGAATGCAAATTCGTTATCTTTTGCTGTGCGTTGATTAATATGCAGGACGTTCCAGAATCTCCACTACAGTTTTAAGTAGCCGTGTTACCCGAGCAGCATTTTCCCATTCTTCTCATACGCATATCTACGAAGTAACAGCTTATCATATTCAGTGTCATCGTATATATAGAAAATAGTCAGAAACATTTAAACGAAACAATTGGATTATAAATAAATGAGTGGAGTGGCTGATCAGTTGACAAACATGATTATGTTTGTCAACTGATCATTGATTTGTCCTAATTTTTTTTTCTGCGAAAATCGATTTGTTTTGAAAGTCCAAAACTTGTATAATCGCTTGGTTCATATGAATTAGTCAATTGTAGATTGTCTGTTTCCCTTTTACAGAATGTTTTTGAAGCGATGAACAACTTTGTTGTTGTAGAGGTCCCAAAACGCTATTAATCTCAGTTTGGTTTATGTGCCATTTTAAGATCGTTGCTCTGATTTCCCGCCATGCTCTAAAAAAATCTTTAATAACACAGAAAAGTACTTTCCTAAAACAAGAATATCTTTCTGTGTTTTTTGGGTTAAGTAAACGGCGTATTTGTATATGACCAAGAAAAGTTCTTTACAACTTCTTGAAAATCAAATAATACATTTTCTTTGTTTAGGTATTTCATTTCTTAAGTCAAATATAGGAGCTTTCTAGTTCTTGAAAATAATTTCTTAATCCAAATATGTCATTTAAAGGTATTTACTAAATTAAAAGAAAAAAAAATCCAGTGAATTAAGGCAATTTCCTAGAACAAGGAATTGCTGTCTTGATAAGAGTAATTAGAAAGAAATGTTTACTTGAGGTAAGTATTACATTTCTTAATTGAAAAAAATATATGCTTCCTAAAATCATTTGAAATACTTCAGACAAGAAACTGATTTCGCGAAATATGTAGTTGTATATATCAATTAAGCATCTCAATGCTAACTAAGCTTCATCATAATAAGTTAAGCAGTTAAGAAAATAAATTTTCTTGGACCAAGGGAACACTTCGCGAAAGAGTTTGTTGTTCAGTTTGTTCATCGTAGGAGTGTTCGTTAAGCAGCCTTAATAATCAAAAACTTATTGAGTAAATATTGCTTAGTATATAAAAAATACTTTATGATAATCAATAAATAAAACAATAACATTACAGATGATAAATACAAATGTAATATATCTTCCATTTATTTTACATATCGTTATCTTTTTCCTCCTTCCTTGTGGAGTCGTTTGTTTTAATCTTTTGTTAAAATGGAAACAATGTTTCCATTTACTTTCTGCAGTCTTTTGTTACCAAAGTATAGAAGCACTGTCACAGAAGCCTTAATGGAAATTCTGAAATATCTCGTATAGTGTCAATAGACTTACTATGTGTTTTCCATGATCATCTTTATCAACTTTGTGCGCCTGGTATTTGGATCCTTTTAGTCCAAAATTTTTCCATGAACCACTTTTGTGTCCATTACTGTAATAACTATCATGCTTCTTGTGTTCATTCTTATGATATTGTTCCCTGAATCCCTGAAAATTAAAAGTAAGTTAGGTAGCTCGCTTAGTAGAGCAAGCTTATTATTAACTGTATCTACCAGCTTAAAAGGCTGGTAAGAAATGGAAATAAAATTTGTGCGGTGTGTAATTCCGATAAAAGATACGGGCGTACCGTTATCGTCACTAATATTGTTGTCATCTTATTTATTCGTAACTCGAATGGCCAATATTCCCTTTCTAATTAAATATGCTTCTCGTGACGCGGAACATATCTCTGATTTTCTAAAGGAAATAAGTGAATATTAAAATTATTCTGAGGTCCTATTTTGCGCAAACTGCTTCGCTTATTGTTAATTATTTTCTCTTAGTTAATAAAATCGGCATTAGCCGTTAAAATTGAAATTCCTGATGATAATTTGATGTGTTAATTTGAGTTGCTTACAATGTTCTTCGGTTAAGTTCAAAACATAAACGGAAACTTCTAATTTGTGCCCTATTTTATTCGTATTTTATTTAATACATCTACTTTGGATATTTGATCTTATAAGATTATTATTACGTTCATTAAACAGTCGTTCTAGATTCGACAGGTGTATACCACATCTAATAGTGAGACGTGATTTTTGTACTCATTGCAAGTTTATATATCTACTGACCTATTTTGCGCAAAATACACTTACCTTATTTATAAAGCTACGAATATTCACTTGTATTTAAAAATATATGTGTACGAAGGTGTACACAAGACTGATTTTATGTCCTGCAATACGCCACTTTAAGACCAGATCAATAAAAAAGCGGTATAAAATTATCTGAGCTACTTAATATTTAAAGCTTATTTAGAGATGAACGCGGATGCATGAAAACTCAACTGTACGTGATAATTTTTACTATAGTATTATACAGAATGTCTTACGAGGAACTCTATGGATGGGTATATGAAACAGTATGCATTGGAAAATACTGAAAACTTGGCATTACACCAAAACCGACCTGTATTACTAAAACTAACTGAAGTATTTTTAATAATCTGACATTTCCGGTTATATGGGAAGTAACTGTCCGCTTTGTTATTTTAAATATTGTTACATTCTTGCATCTCCAATTCAGTTTTAAGACTCGTTTGATGACAATTATGTTGCTACTTTTAACTACGTTTGAAATATTTGCATTTTTTTAAAATTTTCTGACCAATATGAACTTTTAGAACTGTGAAGGTGTAACTCGAAAAATTGAAATATTACAGAACTGTTGATAGTGTAGGATAACATTACAGAGTGCATCCGAAGATAAGATAACTTTCAAGTGAAAAAGGTGTTCGAACTCATTTTTCTCTTTTTCATCAAATTGCTGTTACAAAAAAAAACAAAAAAGAATGCCATCTTCATTACCATGGATGCTTTTCAAGGAAAGTGTGTATTGTAACACAGTTTCCTTCCAAAAAAGAAGAACATTCACCAATAAGAATGTAGCTGGTGTATTTTTTCAAAATGTCATCCAACTCTGTAGATACCCAAATTAGTCATGACTATTGCGAAACAATCCAGCATTGATGAAACGTTGAATTGCCAACTCTCCTGGAATTTTTGTGTTTTAAAAACGTGAGGATTCGAATAGCTCCAGTAGCCGGTTAAGTAAAATTTCTTGCAAATTTGGCTTCATTCATCCAGGTAATATTGTTCAAAAATAATTAATGCTCTTGGGGTCATTAAAATAAATTCGCAAAGACTATGTTTTTAAATTTTTGCCTTGACCGATCCGAAGTTTTTCAAATCCTGTATTATTATTTAACCGGGCTTGCTGTCGGCTTCTGTTTTATGGATAGCGAGCGGCAAAGGTATCTTATAGACTTAAAGGAGTCTTGATATCACTTTATTGCATTTTCCGTGAATAATAAACAAATTTAAATAGTCTTCGTTCGTATAATTTAAACGCGCTGGCATGGTTTAGAATTGAAAATTAAGGGGCATATACAGGTTATCAGAAAGATGTTATGTCACTTATGCAATACAGAATTTTAAATTTGAAAGAAAGTTAGTTATCGTAGATATACTGCTTTTAATTATTAACATAGGTGTTAGCATCTCTTTAAGACACCATAAACATTTTCTATCAATGCTTGATTATTTCCGAATGGTCATGACTAACTTGGTTATCTCCAAAGTTGGATGACATCTTAAAAAACTATATAAACCTTCTCTTTGACGGTGATTTTTTTGTTTAAGAAAATGGTATTGTTTAGTATATTGGTAGTTTTAGAATTTTCCATATATCGTCTCTTATATAACAATCGACGTAGCTCCTCATGAGACAGCTTATGTACACGGTAAAGTATCTGTTACAAACTGCGTGAAAATCATGTACTCTACAACCACGCTAACTAAATGATTTTTACAGTATCGGTTTCCTGTAATTCATGTCATAACATAGTTGGTATAACCATATCAACAGAGAAAGTATGTTACCTTGATATTACTGGCGTATGTACTTACAATCGTTTACATAATATGTTTATTAATTTCCACATCTTTAAGACAGCCTGCTGCTTACGATACAACATTTTAGTACATTTAAAATTCGGTTTTTGCTAATAATACTAAGGTGGCAATAAGAGCGTATAAATACAGGACTGTTATCTCTAAAGCAGCATTCATAAAAATATCCATTCACTTTTGTTATGTTATGAATATTAGTGAATCTTAACTTCGTGTTTTGTAAGAATTACAGCGTTAGCTAATTCAGCTTTTAGCAAACTTTTGTATGAAAAATTATCAAGTACATAGATATATTTATAATATTTTAACAATGTTTTTGGAGTTTTTCTTTTAAAATGAAGCAACTCCGGAATAAATGGCAAATATTACGATTATGTAGTTAGGCCTAATTTTGTATAATAGAAAAAAAGCTCGGTACAAAGCTACCTCGTGGTTTAATAAGCACATATCTTATGACAGTTATTTTACCAAAAAATAACCTTAAGATCATATGCGACGTAATATTTATAATTTGTGGTGAAGATATACAAACGATTTTCCATATTTTCTTTCATTTAAATTCTAGTACTTGATGTATACTTGTCATACAACATTCACAAAGAATGCATTAAGATTAAATATAAACTAAATTCATAACCATGATTAGTATTTAAGAGAACTACTTATAAGAAAAGTAATGAGTTACGATTTTTTTGAAGTAACCGTATAGCACACTTTGTGAAAGTTATTTGCACAATGGATTAATGCTATTAGCGGTGACAGGTAAGTACAATAGATTTTTTAGACATAGAATTCTTGATGGGCGTAATGAACGGTGGTAGCTAAGATCCATAACACAGCATTTGCGGATACTAGATTTCTCTATTATTGATATAAAACATTACAACAAATGAATACAAATTCATCATAACTGTGCTGGATATTGTACAGTCCATCCATCCATCCATCCATCCATGCGAAATGGAAACATTCTTGTAGAATTTCTATTTCACACTAAAATAAAATCAATTTTCTTGAAATATGTAGCGGATCAAAAAGTCTAGTTCCATATAAAATTTCAGAAGTCTAAGGCGTATGATTATTTTTCAAGTTCGAAAATAGTAAAATTTCATTCAAGTATATTTGTTAATAAAAAAGTTATTTGTCAAAGTTTACAAATTCGTTTCTCACAACATCCACTAACCAAGGTAGATCAAAGTTTCGGAAAAAAATAATTAAAAGTGATGAAAACAAATGTAATTCCTTATTTCGATTGACGTCAATAACTATCAAACCTAGTTTGCAATTAACTGTGAATGAACAATTATGCAGTAACTGTTAACGTCACAGCCTCTTGACTTAATTCATAAATTAATAATATTGACATTCATATCCTACATTGGAATTCACTTAAATTGTGTATGTATTTTTTGAGTGAAATAACTATTACTATTGATAATATTTTTTCAAGATACTGCGTAAAACAAAAAACGTACAGAACAAGATTATTAAAAAACAACAATGTATTAGATATTACTTATTTCTTTAAAATTTGCCAATTGGTAGGTGTGTTATTGTATTCACTTTTTGATTATAGTTAGATTTAAATGGTCATTGCGGTTTTGTGACAATTTTTAGTTATTGTTTTTTATAAATGTTGATGTACCTTGGTCTGTAGATGTAAGAAGCGGATTTATTAAAGTTATGGTAAAGTTTGAAACGTGATTCTTTCATAACTTTTTTTTTATTAATACACATATTTCAATGAAATTTTCCCTTGAAAATTTAAATGAATTTCTGAAATTTTGTGTGTAGGTGGACTTTTTGATCCACTAAAGAAAGAATGGATTCATTTTAGTGTAAAATATATGTTTCACAGAGGCGCGTCCGTATCAAATCACAGTACATGACACTTAAAGCAATACATTTAAGTACGTATATGGAAATTGGATGAAATTGTATTGCGTATGTATTTGGGTCGGGTAAATGTAATGGTGCACATGTGCATAAAAATATTAATTTGGTATTAGGTTTTTTTGATATCACATCAAATTAAATTATTTTTTTTTAGTGCAATATATTTAGGTAATTTTCAAGTTTGCCAAGTTTAACAAATAGAACTCACTAGAGGGAAAACTGCAAAGGACACAATTCTAATACATATATAAATAAGACTCGACAAATTACTTGTACTATTTTTTGCCGAAATTCTGCATAATAAACTTAATTCGGTACATGTATTTAAGCCCCGAGCATTACTTTCATTGACATCATAACAGACCTCCATCGCAGTCAAGTGGCTATTTTTTAAATTCATTTAAATAGTTATATAGCCTTAAATTACACATCAAAGTTTTAAATAAATTACAACGGAAGAAAATGTATATACCCCTATATATTTATTTAGTTATATTCTTTTAGTTCTTTTCAAAACCGTTTCTCGTGAAAGGTTTATACATCCTTGTAACAATCTATAATTTATTTTTATTATAATCTACAAAATTGGGGTGGAAACTTTTTATTTATCTGTTACACAATAACAACAAATTGAAAGAGAATTATGCAATATAATGCCAGTTCGTAAAAGTAATAAAATAATCATATTCGAATGCTTCGACGACATAAATTTTATTAATCGTGAACTAAAATCACTTAACTATGACATGAAAAACAGTTTGTTTGCGTTCTTGCACACATAGGTAGCGCATATTTGGAATAAAAAAGCAGGCTCCTCATGCAGATTGCAAAAATATATACTTTCAATTTGAACTTACTACTCACTGTAGGAAATTGATATTATAAACATGCTCCCCCCAGAATTTTGTACAACTTTTGTGAATTTTGTCTGAATAAATTTACGTGGCGTATTTTGTAAATGTGGCAGTAATATCTTATAACGGATATGGATGGTAAAACACAAACTTTTGTATTAAAGGAGATGATAAAATATTATACATACTTTTACAGACTGTCCTTTTCTGAACTTTTCGCCTTCTCTCGCTTCATGGGCTTCATGGGCACCACCCCCTGCAGCATGATGGTCGGAATGTGAACCATGTTCGTATACAAGCGATTTCTTGCCGCTTCCTTCAGCATCGTCCTTTTTGTGATGGACTGCTGCGTTGTGTCCTTTAGATGACAACTCCTCGTCATGGCTTAAAGATTTTCCACCCTTCTTCACATGCTTGTTGGTTGCATGGTGTTCTCCTACAACAATAACGTATGGGTCTATGTTTACGGATACAGCCTATGGTATTACTTTACCTGCATGAAGGTCTTCTGAATGACTTATGGCACTTTCGTGATGTGCCACCTCCGTTGCTATAAGTGTGGCTACTGAGCAAAGAACGACTAACTGTAAAATAAAATAGAAAGTTCAAAAGTTCAATTAATTGTATTAATTAGTCTCCACGGGTGTACAGTTTTTCGTACGTATGCAAAAGGGTAATACGATCCTGTATCAATCAGAATTAAAACTGCCATACACTTTTGAAAATTTTTATAATTTATATAAATTTTAATAATATTTTCTAGGTATCATAGTATTTGGAATTGCAAATTGCTTAACGAAAAGGCAGTGTAACGTATAACATATTATGGTTCCAAAGTTTTCCGCCAAACGTTTGGTCAATATTAGCCGTGCTTAACGATTGGGAGGAGTGTCCAATTTAGGAACAAAGTTTATATTGTTTGTGTTATACCAGCCTCTAGTTATTCTTGCATAATGATATGAGGCTAGATTAGGCCAAAACGTTATATAAAAACTGAAATAGTTTACAGAGAGATCTTTAAATATAAAGTTTTGCAGTTGCGGGTTCTCCTTGAATATAGCTAATATACAGCTGCGAGATAAATGTGACCACAGAAATGGCACACCACACTAAAATTTTGACTTTAAATTAGGATTTGCCTTGAACTTGATATTGTCCGATGTTTTCTGTGTCATCGGCATAAAAACCGTCATTTTCCTTCATCTCTGAATGGGACTAAGTAAAATATTTCTCCTCATCCATAATAATTAGTTTATTGATAAAATGGGTACAACACAAGAATTCGTCCTAACCGAGCTGCGGTATTCTTTGGAGCCTTTCCAACAGTAGTCTTTGCAACATGAAATCTTTCAGTTCAGAGTTCATTTTCGCTATGAAACTTCATTTTACTTTAATTGCTTCAATCACTCTTTGTTCCCTGACATAGTTCAAAATTCTTGGTCGATCACCTTTGGCCAAATTAACGCACATTCCTTTAAGGCCTGATGAATTGTTGATACAGAAATATTTCGTTCTCGATAAATGGCCACTATATCATGCTTGGGCATTCGCTCGACTAGATTGTAAATTCCTTTATTTGTGAAACATTTTACTGAACCAGAAAACTAACCTGTAGTAATTAAAACTATGTAATTGTAACATTTCACTTCCAGCGACAATTTGATTAAACGCTGTTTGGTACAACTACATACCATTTGCAAATTTCTCGAAAACGTTGTGACTATAAAGGCTTAAATGGAGTCCTTAGTAGTATGGTAAACAACACAAAAGTATCGGCACACTCCACACCACACAAGTTTAATTCATTAATCTGGATCAGCTGCTTCGAGGATACGTCGATCTTCAAGATAGAATGATATGATAATGATTATCATTCGGTTTTCGGTTGAAAATGGGGATCGATGTAATCTGGAAATAACTGTCCCGCATTAATTAATTATACTTGTGTGGTGCGGAGTGTGCTGATACTTTCGTGTTGTTTGGCACTGGACCTATACAATGCAATTACCGTACTAATTAGTTTAGTTAAGTAAAATTAAGTAAAATATAACTGAAGTCAACATCGGCAAAAGGTTAATGTTGACACAAAACAACCGTTACGTTAGTGATTTAATAAAAATGATAAAAATTACTTTCTGGCTTAACTGAAATTAGTCAGTAACAATAATAATATGCCAATATTATACAATTTTATGAGACAACACGAAAAGAATTTGCTTTATTAATTTACATTTTATTTCCAATCGGAATGACTTTCGTGGCATATAAAAATAGCATGCAAACTTACGTAATCAAGTAAATTTGGACATTAACAACAGTAAAAATAATGACGTTATGAAAATTCAAATATTGTTTCGCACTATAACGTTAAATATTTATTGAAGCGTACATATGGCCGACACGCATACACTAAATTTATACACAGCTAATAAATATTTATCTAACGTTTCGATATTACATATTCAAGGTTGTATGGTTAATATAAGAAGTTAATTTATTTTTGGCTTACAAAAAAGCAACGGTAAACAATTTTCTTGGTAACATTTTTCTGATGCTAACGCTCTTGTATAAAGTACATTTAACCACACTTACTATGCTACATTTTCAGGCATATATGTAACCTTTAACATAGAAATCAAGATTTAAGTCTAGATTTCTATGGTAAAAAGCTATTGTATGTCGGTACGTGGAAACGAAGCATCGTAAATGTGTGGTTAAATGTAGTTTATACAGGAGTGTTAGCATCAGAAAAATTTGGCAAAAGAAAATGGTCTACCATAACTTTTTTTTCGCAAATTGAAGCCCGTAATAATAAATTGATATTTAAATAACTTAAACACGCCCGAAGATATAAAGTTGTCAAATGAAATTTTAAACAATATCCTAGTAAAATATGAATGGCTACGAAAAATGTTCTAAGAATAATACTATTTTCGTCTCTTTACATATACATTATATATATAAATGTTACGGCAGTTGTTTGTTGCCTAAATTTCTTGATAAATCCAATTCTTGGAAATGTAGTACAATCAGGCCTATTTCGGTGCACAAACTAGGGCTAAGTAGAATTTGGAATTCGAATCATAATTTTATTCTCACGCATGCAGGGAGGATTATAATTTCTTACCTAAGTAACTTAGAGAAAAAAAATAGATAGGAAGATGGTATAAAACGTATCCATGTTTGGAGGCAGGTGGACCTTTGTGTCAAAATCTGCACTGCACCGAGTGCAAGTACTACTTTTTAGTCGACGTTAAAATTTCGGAGAGATTCATCGAGTAACACCTGTTGAAAGTGAACAAGTTTATATATTTGTGGAACTGTGGAAAAAGAACAATACCAGTCAGTGATTCGAATTCCTTTTTTTGAATGAGAAAGTATGTGCAGAAATCAAAAAGAAGTTGGATGCAGTTTATAAACAGCAAGCACCTTTAATGTCCACCATCCACCAGTATATACTATTTTAATGAATTTAAGCGTAACCGAACATCCGTCTTTGACGAGGAGCAGCCAGGTCTTCCTATTGAGGGGACTACGGACGATATGATCAATAAAGTTCACGATATCGTGTTAGCAGCTGATTTGTTAGCTTTGTGACCACTTTTTTTCTTCCAAACTTGAATAAATGGCTTAGTGGAAGGCGGTTCACGTCAAATGAAGCGGCCATTGCTAAAACAGAGACCCATTTTGAAGAAATTCTACTATTTGGATGGCTTAAAAAAGTTGAAACATCACTCAGCCAAGTGAACAAAGCACGAAGGAAATTATGTCGAAAAACAAATAAACGCGTCTTCCCTAACAGAGGTATTTACCATACCATCCTCGTGTTAAGCTATATTAATTATTGCAGAACATTAATACATATCAGGAATTAAATCATCTTATTGTATTGTAAAATATAGACAGTGTGTTCTATTTAAAAAATAAATTTTGATTTTTTACAAAAAAAACGTTAGTCAATTTTTTGTCTTAATTGCATATTAATTACCAGCAAAAACACTAATTTGTTAGTTGATTTTGTATGGCCATTTACAACGGACGTAGCGGACCGTTAATTTGGATCATCTAGTATAGTATTCCATCAGCTGTAAATAAGTTTAGAGGAAGTCAATATGAATTACCCGCAGCCGTTTATTTATAAATATTGTTTACGTTTGCTATATAAAATACATTTCCTGTTTTAAATGTGCATATTTGACAAAAAACAGACGGTAAAAATGTGTATGAGAGTTGCTTTAGAGCCATTTAATTTATCCGTGCGCACTTTAGATGTTTACGTATAGCAGGTCAAATTCAAATGTTCACCATAACGAAATATCAAATATGGGTTCCTTATGGACATTAAATACGTTTTTGTTGGGTCTCACTAAGTACAGCAATTTGCTCGGTGGGTAATAAGCATTTGGAATGGTATGACAGTACGAATGCTAAGAGATATTCTCCAGTACTTAAACAACTGCTGAATCTGAAAATATGTGTATAGTGTATATCTATCGATTTCCGCAATTTTTCCTTATTTATAAACTTCCACTTTTATGGTATACCACAAGGAATAATTTTCGTTATTGGCCTTAAAATAACATTGTGAAAACATTCAGATCAAATAGATTCCAGAATAAAGTGCCTCTACTAAATATAGCCAGAATTATTCCTTAATTGTACTAGTAAATTTTGTATTAGTAACAATTAGAAGAAACTTCAATAACATAAAGAAATAAGAATAATTAACAAAACAGGTAAAAAAGTCAATAATAACGAAAACGTAGGGTTTAATAAGAATAAATAGCAATAATATTTTTTTTTGATTTCTAATGTACAAGGTCTTCCATTCAATGAGAAGGCTGGCATTACTTCCGGTGTTACAGAAAATGCAACTGAACTGCCGTTAATACCAAAAGATAGCTTACTCTTGAGTATTAAATCTTAGCCAATACATATCTAGATAAGTCAAGTAGCACAAGTTCTTCATTATTCCTCCGCGAATGATTTACTCACTTGCACCATTAAAGTGATGCAGATGTACATGACGTACGATTAGATCTAAAGGCTACTGGTATTGGCTAATGATACAGCAATTTATTGAACTTATAAAGAGAGGTTATTAAAGTTTATCAGCAGTGGACTGGATCGAATAATGGAGCTTAAGAATCAACGAATCTAAACATGTAGTTCACGTTATTCGACGCAAATGCAGTCCACCAGAAGGAACCTTCATTAATGTCCTCAGTAAAAATACCTTGGATTAATCTTGGACTAATACATCGTATCGAACTTAACCCGGCCACAGATAACATTCTTTTCTAACCGTTTTTATCGTGAATATATACCAAAAGCCTAACATTGCTTGCGGAAAGTTTGGCTAGTGCACAGCTGCTCCGCCTCAATTTATAAAATTTGAGTCTCTACAAAACGAAATGCGGAAATTATTTATCAGAGCATCATGGTTCGCTGGAAATTCTTAAATCTATATTTACTTTAGCATTTCTGCCAATCCACTGCTAGGAAGAATTGTCCAGAAACACTAAGACTCAGGTTTTGGCACCTGGGGGCTTCGACATCTTAGAGGCAACATTAAAGAGTTAAAACTGGTCTGATATTGGGGACTACTGGCGCGTTATAAAATTAATGTAAATACTGCGAAAATCGTTAAAAATAATTCACACTGTGTGTCAATACAAATGACAATAATTTTGAGTCCAACCAAAGTCGTAATACGATATAATAATTTATTAAACACGGAGCAATTTTGAAACAGTTTATTACCAAACAAATCAACTTGGCGAAATACTCCCTGGGCTCTAAGCGATTCACATGTTCTAACGATTTTGGTTTACGCTACATGATCGTTGTTTTTCTTTCCAAAATGTTTGACTTGGCGGTGTTAAGCTAAATACTCGTACATTTCTAGGAGAAATAACTTAGAGGCTAGAGTAAGTCAAACTCTTTTAGGAGCGAAACATTTGGAGTTTATTTTTGTAAATCTGTCTAAATTTAGTACATGTTTAAAGTAAATGAAAGTATTATCAAATTAAACCGGTATGTAGACATTGAAACAGAATTCAAAATGCAAAATTTCATAACCTACTCAAGCGATATATTCCTAGCATTATTCGCGTAAGAAATTAATCAAATAAATTATGCTCTATGATGTGAAACTAGTTCAAGGCAAGCAATTTCCCAAAAAAAATAGTACTGGATTATATAAGTTAATAACTATTAGGATATATTTTGGTTTTCGTAGTTATTGTATCTATGAAATAACTTATTTATTATATTTGTACTAATGTTTCTATTGGGTCATCTATATCCTTCACAATTTCCACATAATTAACCAAATTAAATTTAGTTATTCCGATTTTTCTAGCAACGCGGCTTGAGCAAAAATTGCTCCGGAACCATAAAATATAGAATATAATTTCAACAATAAACTGTAGCAATAGTGCAACAAAAGTATGTTTTGTTTGTATGAGAAGCTGTATTAAATTGGATTTTATTGCTTTAATTAAGATTAGAAGATAAACTGTGTCATTTTTGTGAATGACAAAATTTTAATTTTTCCACTTCGAGCCTATCAAATTTGCGTTTTGCAATATTTAAGAAATGCGATAGCAACTTATTAGCGAAAAACTGTTTTTGGTAAATAATAAAGTAGTTCACACTTGGATTCACACAATTAGAATAAATTATTTTAAACCATAACACAGTAATATAGCATTAATTCTAAATTAGAACGTTTTCAGGGAATTACGTACAAAATCACTGTTCAATTTGATACATTGTAGCGCTTGCAAGCATATGAATATCTATCTAACTAGTGAGTAACGTTAAGGTATAAAGTTTAATTTATTTATTTGGACGATCAACCCTGAAGCCAATTTAGCGGATATTTGTGAGATTATAACTTGCTCATTATTTGATAAGTATATAACAAATACTAAAGTATCGGCACACTCCTCACCTTATTTGATCAATTCGGAATAATTGTTTCGGGAATTCCTGGATTGCTATTGTCAATCGTACGACCTTCCTTGTAGAGAGAGGACTTTCACGAACAATTTAACAACCAATAATATTTATTTTAGAAATTAATCAAAACAATGAAATAAATGTTTTAGATCTTATACGTTTTCAGGCCGTTAATTTTCATTCAATCCAATCATCTTAGAAAAGGAATGTTGTGTTATGTTGTTGTGGGTGTGTGGAGTACACCTTGCATGTCTGGACATCGATTTCTTTGATCCAATCGTGCTAGAATTTTGCCAAATGCAGAGATATTCCAATCTCTGGTAGGGAATTTTAAAGTTCCAAACATCTTATTGATACGGGACCTACCATTTTACTTCCTTATTTGAGATTCTAAGAAATTTTATCCATAATTAAAAACCATCTATCCCGGCCGAAGTTTCAATGCTTTAATTTATGCAGCTATGGATTAGTGAGCTCTCAATTTCAAGATCTTGTCAAAAAAAAATTAAGTATTACTTCATAAAAATTATGACCTCCAAAATTTAGTAAAAAGAAATATATACGAAAAATTGTACTCCATATATTTTCGTCTTTACGCACTTATAATCAGTAAAATCAACTATGCCATCAATTCATATGTCTCCCGTTTATTGAAAACAAATCTAAAATTAGGACACATAAAATCGGTTTTATTTCTTAAATGAACGTTTTGACGTGATTACTGTTAGTTATTAATACTTTTAGCGAAGTGAATTATAGACTCTATTTATAATATTGGTTTCACAAGCTAAGTCATGTCTATGGTTAGGAAAAGAAATTGAGAAATCGATAAATCGGAATTTTCCTTGTTGTATAATGTTTACTTTGGGAGCTGATGGTAACGTACATATGTGGATATTACATCCATATATGTACAGGGTGAGCTAACGCTTTAGCAAAGTCCATTTATTCTACAAACCAAGATAAGATTAAAATTTCAGTATACGAGCATACATAGCAATAGTCTGTGCACAACATATAAACTTCACAGAGAGGTATATTATATCTTAATATAATTATTTTGACGATACTTTCAATTTAAAAAAAAATTATCTTTATTTTTAACTCAGTGTGGATTAAAGACCTAAAGGCAGTATCATTTTCATTTTCAATTTTTCTATGGATACTTAGGTAATTATAAAGAAATATAATTAATTTGATAAAAAATTAAACTATTGCACTTAGGTATTATGCCAACTATTACAAATCCTTAAAAATATCCATGTTATCCAATGTTCCACTTTAAATAAACATGCTATCATCGATAGAGCTTTGTTCACTTTGGGAATAAACCTATACAAGAGCAGGCCATACTATACTAGTTACCTGCCAGAACATTCATGACGCAGTAAAACGGAATGTTTTTTTTTTATTGCAAGTATCACTAGTAAACTAGATATAATGTAGCTGGAATAAAAAAATATTCGAAATATAGCGTAGAATGCAAAAAATGGTAATGATATGAATGGTTTACTCACCCTATACATAGTGATCAGTAACTTAGTTGATATTTATAGCAATATTATTCAAAATAAATTTTCAAATACTCATAAACCTACTTGCTTCGTTTTTTCAACGTTCTCTAAATATTGATTAATTATAACACTCTGTAAGGGCATCGATAAATATGAAAAACAGTATAAAAATCCTGTTAGGATAGTAATAGTTTACTTAGAAAAAAATTGTTTCCGCGGAAAACGAAGGTCTGCCACAAAAAAAGACATGTGTTGTCATACTAAACGCATTATATACATGTAGGACAGGAAATATAAAAACAGCACTGTATAGTTTAAATACCGGGGCGAATGACAAGTAGAATTTCAAGGGCATCCTAGCGCAAATATCTTAAGATCAGAACAGGTACCCATTATGATTCTACCAAAAATATAATAAAAAATTATGTAACAAAAAGTAATTGCCTAGCAACAGATGAAAGAATGCAGAACGTACGGGAGTTTGAATTTAAAGTAATGCGATATACTTTTGGTGCAAGCAAACTGTATGTAATTTGATGATCGACGATAAAGACTGAACGAGATAACACTTTTTTCATTTACAGGTGGATATCTAGTGCTACTTGTTTAGGTTGACTGTGTGATAGTTGTGGTATGTGTATATTAAACTAACGAGAATTCTCGACATATTTCGCTTGGGCTAAGAGACTATTTGTAAGAAAGAATCGTAAAAATAAAGAAAATACGTCCTGTGAAATGTCAAAATTATTGTACAAACTATTTGTTATTTACAAATTTATGCCAATGTGTAATTTAGCGTATTACAATAATTTGTTATATCTGCGGCGGTTACTTACAATTAGTTGTGGAAACTATTTTAACCCTCATATTAACATGGGATCACTGAAGACCCCATGCGTGATTATGAATATAATTTTTATTGAAATTTACATCGTTAAAATTTTACATAAACTTGACTTTTTCTAATTTTATCTATTCTAACTCTAGCTAAAAACCTAATTTTTGTAGCTTGCGTAGTTTTGCAAAAAAAAAAAAGTCTCACGTAATACCATTGGGGTCACCCCAGTGACTCCACTTATTAAATATGCTATTTTACTATATCTTTTTATTTCTTAATATTTTCGATATTACGAAAAAAAAACGAATTTCTATTTGTATAGTGCTTCTCCGGTATTTTCTACTGGAGATACGCTACTTCTCTCTGTGTTTGTGCTGTTCTTTGGGTTTTATTTTACAGGGAATACCTGTCTTTCCTCTTTTCCTTGTGTTCATAGAATTCGTACTGTGGTTGAATTTATTCATTCAGTAATCATGGCTGGGTCTGACATGGAAAATACATCTAATAATATTGATGACCAACAAAAAAATGTTTACATGTAAGTTTCCACTTTTTAGTTAAAAAAGTAATATAAGAAGCTTTTTGAAACTGCAGGGCGAAAAATCAGCTTGAAAAATGGTACTTAGATCCACAAACACATAGAAATGTAATGCATCAAGAAGCAGGGCCTACAAGATACGCAAAGCGAAACGTGGACACGAATTTCTAACTATAGACGAGCAGCGCTTACTTTCTGTAGTCAGTGTCCATTCAAACAGTACATACTTTGTAAGCCAGGGAAGTACAGCATAAAAATCTGTGCATCATGCGACAGTAAAACTTCATATGCTTACAATATATACTGGTAAAACAGGAGACCAGCGTGAACGAAACCAAGGCAAGCGAGCTGTCCTAGAGCTGACTAAGGATTTTGAAAAATCAGGTAGAAATGTTACCGCTGACAATTTTTTCACAAGCCTATATCTTCCAAAGGAAATGGAAAAAAATTACTTTGTTAAGTACAATTCGAAAAAATAAACCAGAACTTTCTCGGGAATTAGTGACTATGCCTGGGAGAGAAGTATATTCAACAAAATTTGTTTATCAAGACAAAGCCATGTTTAGCCTCTTATTATCCAAAAAGGGGAAAGATTGTTACTTTGCTATCCATCATACGTGACAGTGGTGAAGGTCTTGAAGATGAAAAAAAAAAGTAGCAGTAATTGTTGGTTACAATAGAAAAAAATCAGGTACAGATCATGGGTAAGCTTCTTGAACATACACCGTGGAAAGCTAAACAAGAAGGTGGCCGGTGACACTTTTTTATAACAATAGATATTAGTGCATTGAACGCTTACATTATATGGGTTCATCTAAACGATGAACACAAAAAAAAGGTTACAAACGGAGCGAAATTTTTGAAGCAGCTAAGAAAAGAATTAGTTACCACTGGAATGCAGAACACGCTTCGACATCACAGGGTCATCCGCACAATAGTTAAGGAATAAAACGTGGCGAATTGGACCCCACCGGTATTACGTGCCACAAAAAATTTCTGATAGTATGAGGGTTCATTTAACAGATAGTATGAAAATTGGGCGGATATATTTTCATTTAAATAGATGTAAAAGGTATACCATACCACACTATTCAAAATTGATGGTTCAAATTCTATTGAATAATGTGTAAATGTGGTACCAATAACCAAGCGTGAGCGCATAACAATAAATTTTATTATATTCAGATAGTATTAATTGTAAATTATGTAAATATTCAGATGACATGTGTACGAATTCGATACCAAGGATATTGTAGAAGTATTTTGAAAGTATATGTTTGAATAATTTGGTTGATTTACATTCAGAATTAATTCAATTATAGATATAAAAATGTCAATATTCGACACGAAGCATTATATTTAGATTTTTCGTATATATACTTAGATACATATGTACAAGAAATCTATCGTGTCAATTTTTTCGAATTTGAATGTATGAAAATCAACATCGATTGGTCTACATTAGAAGACTTAAAACTGGAAGCATTCCAAGAATAGTTAGATAGTAACAGAATCGTCCATAGAAAGTAGGTATTTGTTCATGTTTAGGCATCATACGATATAAGTGCCAATAGATACTTGTGTGTACTTACATCAAAGTATTCAATAGCAAATAAACGAATGTTGTATATACGAAACAACATTACATACTACAGTATCATATCCTATCGTATATTAACGAGCATAGATTCGACACTTCATCATAAAAATAATCCTTTGATTGATAAGAATTTACTGATGTAAATCACGAAAAGAAATAACAACATTCACCAGATAACATAGATCATAGTTTTGCTGGATTTCGCCCTATTTAATAATGACCTTTTATTATTATTATTATTATGGTTTAAATACATAAACCATAATCTTAACCTAATCTCAACTTGCGAACAGTTCAGAAGAATAATGTTTTTCAAACAACAAAGTATTGACACGCTTGGCACCACACAAGTTTAATTAATTAGGCCGGAACAGCTGTTTGGAGGATGCATGGATCCCCAACCGTTTGATCTGTCAGATTTAGTGTTGTTTGGGCACAAGTATTTCCTTTTACAAAACGACTGCTTTATGGCAAACCCAATAAACACCGAAAACAAAATATTTAATCTATTCAATTCTTATCACCTAAAATTCACAATAGAGCAAAAGATCCTTTTTAGATAGGAGTATGGAACATAAACAACGGAAAATATATATTGACTGGTATATAAAACCAAGTCAAACGGAGTAAAATTAAAATTTAGTTGATCGTTTGAGGGCAGGGAACATAACTAAAACACGCAGGTCATTTGTGAAAAACAATTGCCCTATAAAATTTGTAGATAGAAGAATTGCACAATTACATACTAAAAACAGAAATAAACGAAATAAAAAAAACATTTAGTATAGAAAATTGATTGTCAGAATTGCTGCGGAGTATACTTAAGTCAACAACACGATATTAAAAAAAGGTATCTATGAACAAAAATATAGTATTAAAAACAACACCATCAATGCAACAGCGTTATCAAAACATGAAATTGAAGACCAGTTTAATTTTGGTAATGAAAAAATTATTGACGAAGAACCAAATTATTGCAAACATTTAGACAAGAAATGATTTAGATAAAAGTGCGGTAGGAACAGTATTAATTATGGAAGGGATACGTATTGTATAAGTAATGTTTACATTTTAAAATAATTTTAAAACATGCGTGCATGTTACACATATTTAGATATAGTTTAATACCTTTGATACATATCATACTAAAACAATCTGTTCCATATCTATATTTGCTAAAGCTAAAGACATTTTAAATGTATTCCCATTCTGTTAGTCAAATAGCAACTAATGTAATAATGACTAATACTATGCACAATTTTGATTATTACTAAAGTTGCAAGCAAGATCAATATTTATCTGAGAAAGGGGGATCATGCTTCCGAAAAGTAAAAAAACCTAAAACTATGTTACTTGGGTTGGGTATTTTTGAAGGAAAACCAAAAACACTAAAATGAGAAAATATACACAAATAAAGTTTATCGAACCCATAAATTTCGCGCGATGTCACCTACTCCATTAAATTACTTCTTAATACGTACAGGGTTTTGGAAATAAGAAATTCCATATCTTTTCTTCATGTAGAAATACTAACAATTAATTTGAAAGCAACAATACGTCTTTCCCTAAATTATCAGCGTGATTGTAGGGGTTTTAGGGGTCACGAGTAAGCTGACAATTAAAGTATTGCTTCATTTCAACATTCTCGTGTAAAAATAAAATGTGGAAGACACAGAATATTATGTACCTATTCTCCCCAGAATAAAGATAGATTTTTCTTTGTTTGATTGTATGCATGTCTTTTATCTATTACGAAGGATTCTGAAATGATCTTGAAAGAAGATTCAAGGACTGTATGCAATGTAAAAAAAAAGAACAGTTATTTTCACCGGCAGAAATACAAACTCTCCCAAGATTGAACTGACATGTTTACTGATATATCGTTAGATCTAATTCATTTTTATACAAGAGGGAGATAAGAGGGAAACATATAATATATCATTGAGCACTGGAATTCTACCGATTTACTGTTGATATTAGCGAAGCCAACTAAAACAAAATATTTTGACGTACGCATGTATCCGTCTTGTTCAAAAGTCGACGTTAACCTGTTTATACGAAATACATTATTCAATTCAGTTTGAAATTTGAAATTAATTATGGAAAGTTTCCTATACTCACATATACCTGTGTTATTGAGCTATTTAAAATTTTAATAAAAGCTGACGTATGCGTTGTAGTTTGTTGCAGATTTTCTTTTTCTTATGAAGGGAGTACAAAAAATACGCTACTGTAATTAATTTCAAAAAACTTACTCAAACAACAAGATTTTCTGTATTTAACCGAAAGGTTTTATTGGTAATGTCGGAGAATAAGTTTAATTTTGTTCTAAACAGTTCAAATTAATTGAAACAACTGATTATTAAGCAAGGAGCTATAAAAATAAATTAGATTGCATCTGCGCATCTGACAATTCTTAACAGCTTTAACTTTTACCACTAACTAATGGAATTGACCAATAAGCATGTGCGAAGCCATTGTAACACAAATTCTGCAACATGTAGGGATTTAGGGTCATTAGTTTCACTAATGTAAACACCGAGGTCAATTAAATTAGCAGAGATAAATAGAGAAATGAATTTCATCGTACAATTGTTATTAAGGAATTCAATTTAGAACAAGTGCTGGCAATTATTTCTTTAGGTAAGGCGCGCTAGGGCTTCTCTATGTTTTAAATTCAGAACGCAAAAATATACCATGTTGATCAAGGATTGTACAACTGGATATACAAGCTTGTATATACCTTGTACATATATGTGCAGTTAAAGAAAATTTTGTATATATTTTTTTTTATTATTTTTTTCAACTTTAAAGATGAATTATTTCTCTAACATAAATAGTTATATGTTTCAGTTCAGTTTCAGTTGTAATATACCGAAGCTTAGGTTTAAGAAATTGGTAAAAAAAAGATTACATCACCACCTAAGGGTAATAATTTTCATCATATCTGATCATTCAATACGAGTTATGTATGTATAAGTATTTTCTATGTAAAATATTATTCATTACTCTTAAGAGCTCACACTAAGCCATGGTATGATTTTGTGAATTTAAACAGACGTATCAGACTATCCTGTCTCGTTTCGAACCACTTTCTGAGTAAATATTAGACGTGCTGGTTTTTTGCTCTCTTAGAAGCACGCCTTGCGAGAAAGTGCTTCGCCACAATCGCACATAAAATTACCATTATATAATAGATTTGTTTACTTACAATTAAACCTAAAGCTGTAAAATTCGAAGTACTCGTAGGTAAATTGTAATAACTTACCAGTATAAATGTGATCTTCATGTTGGACGTATTTGTTAGATGTGTGTCTCTTTCGCGCTCGATCTTATACTGAACGGCTTCTTCCTCATCAAGTTGGCTGCTGCAAGGTGGGGACCAGTGCAGGTGTACGTCATCTAAGCTGGATTTTGAAATCGGAGGGTCCGATTGGCCTCTTTCGCATACCGAAGTGTTATTCTACCTAAACATGTGCCGGTTCCCGAAATTATAGGTTCCATATTTTCCAGTGCTTAGATAAATACTTGCTTGTTCTCAGGTTGTGTATTAGCCAACTCCATAGTCTCGGCGAGAACAATTTAGTTACGAGAATAAAGATATTATTTAATTACAATACTTTAACTAGGCGACAAACCGCATTTACATTAACTATTCATTTCTATTAATGAAATTTAATTAAAGTTAGTTTTATTGCTAATGCTATCCTCTTAATTGCATGCTAGTGTTATAGTTATATTATTTTGATAAATGTCGGGACGCTATGTTACATACATATACGTAGACTAAACTAATTTTAAAGGTTAGACATGTATATACAGGGCGAATCATCTGCGCGGGCTCGGAGGATTATGCCTTTCTAAATGGCAATTTTTTAAAACAGTTTTCTTCGTGATATGGGCTCTCATTGTAAGCATAGATTAAAATTATATTGAAACTTAGAGGCTGTCCCATATCTTCACAACTACCCATTTACAGAAATCATTTTTTTCTCAGGAAGTGTGCATTGGACAGACTTAATGCAATTGCTCGATACCGGGTACCTGGATACAAGATTGTTAGCATCGATTCTATCCGAGTTCGGGTAACCGGTTTCGACGTAACCCGGAGTCTGGCAGTGTGCTGGACGGGCACCCCGTTTCTGAAAAACACATGTATACGCATGCGTAATAAAGCTATTGTTCGAAAACGAGTATCCGTATTCGGTCCTAGAACCGAGTATTTGGATATCCGGTTTCGGGTACTCTAAAACAATTCTAGAATAATTCAATACCGAACAGTGGGGACTCGACTTCGAGACTTCATAACGAGAAAATGGTTGATTTTATTTTATTATATGTTAGTAATCTTTTGTCTAGAATTTTGGCAAAAATTCAGAACGAAAATAATATATAGGCGTTTTTTTTTTAAAATTACGTTTCAATTATAATGCCGTATCACTTTAGGGCAATATTACACACACCTTATTAGCGATTCAGAATCGCATAAGCGCGTAAACAGTAGATCCTTTTATGCCAAAAATAAATTTTAGGTAGCTACGAACTTATGAGACAGCCTGTAGGTTTTAATATAATGTCCACAGTGATGCCTCATAACAAGAAGAGCACCGTTTTGAAAAATTTCCATTCATAAAGGCACAATCTTCGCTCAGACTGTATAATGTACAGATTTTATCTTAATCGTATTTCTTAATTAACTTTGAAATACATAAAGAATTCTCTAGAATATGAAAGACCAAAAGTCAAATTGAAAATTCTGTATTTGTGACATTAAGTTTTTTTATAGCTACAGCCATGTATATAGAGGGCGATTCAGTTTTATTTGAGGAAACTTAAACAACGTATTCTACCTACCATGAAGAAACTTTGTATAAACAAACATCCAAAAATGTTTCGTTTTCGAGTTACAGCTTGTTGAAAGTTTTTATATTGTAGCGAGCGCAGACGGTATTGTGGAGGAATCTGTGAAAACATAATAATAATTATAATAATTATTGCATTAAGTCAAGCTTATTACGCAAATTCTTTATTAAATGTGAACATTATTAATCATAATATGACAAAATAACATTAATCTTTACCAAAAAACCACTAAAAACTTAGTTTTATCGAAGATGTTCAAAATGAAATCCATTAACATTAATACATTTTGTATGTCCTCAAGCAAATCGTTTAAAGTATTGCTAAGATACTCGTGAGGCCCACAAACATTATTATGTCAAATTTCCATCCACACATTAACACTGAATTCATTTTGAAAAGAACGTGGTCAAATTTCATGTGGGTTTTCATGTTTCCAGATATGAAGATTATGATTATTATACACCCCGCTTCTAGTAAATGAAGCTTCGTCTGTCCACAGTATTGTTACGTTTTTCTAGTCTGAAGAACAATGCCGCTAGTCGTCTGCTTCCGAGTATTTTTCTTGTGAGGTGAAAGGACCAATTGCTTATATGTAATTCTTATGTGTTTACTCACTTAATCAGTTGCTCTCAAATTAAACACAGTACGTAGATATACAAAATATATTCATTAAATAAACAATTCCCTTGACAAAAATGAAATAAATATGGTACTCTTTCCTATATATCTAAATTCAAATACATAAGTAGCATATATGGATTTCATATTGCGGTTCCTTCTTTGTGTACGCATTTAAATGTATCGGAACGTTCAATGTCTAACGCTAGGGCCACCACCAAACCCTACCTGAGCAGGAGCGTCTGGTTGGGCGACAGCAGCAAATAGCCGATCATTACCTCAAAAAGATGGTATACAACTCACGGCTACCCAGATGCTCGCGTTATTTCATGTACTTATTTGATACACCACTTCTAGTACTTTGCTCCAAGCTACTGTCCCCATGTATAAGTGGAAAAATCAGAAACCAACGATAGTGCGGGTCTGAGCTCTGCGTGATTCACGAGCGAAAGAGCGAAGGCAGGCAGTCGTGGCAGTTCGTGCGTTCGACTTTCGACGAAGTTTGGATACTTTGTACTGTACTATAACTGGCGGAGATTACTCGCCTAGCGCTCGATCCGAGTTTCGCCTAATAAATATAATAAATGATTATTAAAGATATTTTTAATTAGAGCGTTGATGAATTTTAAATATTTGGGAACTTTATAAGAAATTAAACGTATTTTTACATTGAATGCACACACGTTAAAGCTTAAATGATGCTAAATATGAAATATATAAATTCATACAAGGCAAAACATGAAACATTCAATTTATCATAAAATAGACACAAACAAAATATTACTTTTACAAATAAATAAAAACGGCTAAATTTATAAAATAAAACAAAATAAAATGTTAAGTCCTTAACAGTATTTTATGCAAAAAATCTTTATTGTTTTCGGATTCGTGTATGAGCCAGTCGCAAAAGATTACCCTTCTTTCTGTATCACCCGGCTGTAAATTTTGGAGAGGTTGGAGATGATAATGGAGATAATTGTTGAGATACTCTACCAGTATTAAGTCGCCGGTTAACATCGAATAACTGCAAAATTTGATTTTTGTTTCTTCTGACCATTGGAATGTTGTTTTTGTACTAGTCATGATTATTATGTAAATCTAAATCACGAAAGCGACAGTGCGTATCGATAAAAACTTGGGCATTTGGAACTCGTCGTTAGAAAACGCCTTCCATATTCACGAATCGATGCTTCGGCATCATCGCACATAGTGAATGTTTGCATATTCTTCACTACTAAACTTTCGTGGCATAATTGTGCATAATAACGCTATCAATAACACTTTCGAGAATTTGACAGAGAGAAATTTTGACAATTATGTTTTCCCCCGGCTGCGGCGAATGGGTTCGGGTCCGTTCGCCTATTTTCCCACACTCAAAAAAGAAACATTTTTGCACCAATATTTGGGATGAAGTATGAAACTAAGCAAATATCTTGAAAACGGAAATGAAGACATTGATGAAACGTTGCAGGTAAATGTAGTAGCACATCATGCATTTAGTTTAGATTTTTTGTTGTTATTCTACTTCCGATTTATCCGGAAGTACCCTCAATACGGGACTCCTTGTATATTTTTACAGATTATGATAGACCTTGTTTTCTCAGATTTATCCATAGCGGGTGTACTATTATTTGTAAAAAGTGAAAAGATAGTGCACTTCACATTTCACAAAATGAGAATCATTCAATAGAAACGAAATCGTTTCAAATGCTTAAATTACCTTCCAACCTCTTTGTCTCAACTCCTGTAAAGTAGTTACATGCCTCCATGCTATTATCAGGGAGGCAGATTTGCGAATGCCCGATGCACCTTTCGACGAGAACAACAGTGCTTCCTCCTTGTGTAGGTTTGCTAGTTCTATAGGTGTAGTAGTTTGATATCTTCAATTTCAATTTTTGGTCGTGTTTCGGAGATCAGGACGATGTCAACTCTGTGGTTCATAAGGAACTAAACGAACTCAAATTTCCTATTGAAGCGTTCCAGGTAGCGAGTCTGAGACCTTTAGACAGGTTCTGCTAGCTCCATAAGAAACGTGAGTCTCTTCATGGGGTCCGCGATCTTATGTGGTTGCTCGAATCCAATGACATCTTTCCTCGTTGCATGCTGCAGGAGCAGAGTAGGTAGTCCGTCGGTTTCCTGTCAGACACACTGACCACCCTAGACTCTGGCTCCGGGACACCTTTACCTGGTTTGCTTCTTTCTCCTGATAAGAGGTTGTTTCGCAGTTTCGCTTTACTTCATTACGTTCTTGGAAACTCTCTCCTTCTTCAACTCTTTGGGATGTGCTACCTTGTAACGAACAACCTTGGTTCGTTTTTAGGCACGCTGACCACTGGAGCGTTGGAAGCTGTAGCAATCAATTGGCTATCGTTTTCCTGCACTTTGCACATATTCTGCTATTTTACTACTTGATGCTTGATCTTAAATTGGAAGGTGGGTTTCTCTCGGCACAGGCTCTTGATACTATCCACTATTTCAATAAAATCTATTTCGTAGAGGTAGATCGCATAAATTTCTTCTATCCTCTGCCCATCCATTCTTCTGGGTTGGGAGTATTGTCGACTCCCATTTCCGGCTCGAAAGCGACTCTTAACCACTCAGTGTACACTTCTGGGTTTAATTATGAAACTGCACTTTTACCGGTCTAGCAACAAAGCATGATCCTATTAGCATTATTTTATAACTTGTCATGCATCGGGCAAATTAAACTTAATCATGATAACATAACGTTACAGAAGATTGGGATGGGTAGTTGCACGAAGAATTGGAAGTGGTCAAGACAGAAAACTTAGATGCCATTCAGCTAAAGAGTAAGTTAATTGAACAGTTAAAGAAGTTTTGAGAGGTATAGACTGTTGAGGAAGAAATATCGATGTCAGAAGAAGACAGAGAATACGAGGAGCAATTCCAGGAAAAAACACAAAGAAGATGGAAGATTCATTGTAGTAATCCCATTAAAAAAATCTGAAGACGTATTGGACGAATCAAAGGAGGCTACTTTAGGAAGATTAAGATCAGTCAAAAGAAGAATTCATGAGAGAATATGAATGGACACATGACAAAATTAACAGATAAGCCAAAATCTTTATTACACGCTACATCATGGCATTTTACAGAAAAGTACTACAACAAAATTAAGGACAGTATTTGACGCTTCAAATTCAACAAGTAGTGGCCTTTCATTCAATGATATTTAGTATCCATGGCCGAGCATTTTAGAGGACTTTGTATCAACAGTACAAATTTGTTATTTGCGCTGATATACAAAGAATATACAGACAGATTGTGGTACATTTTTGTATGAGGAGGAAGACCAGATGCTCACACAGATGTCTAAACACAGTAACGTACAAACCAGCTCCTTATCTAGCAAGAAGGTGTCTAAAACAAGTAGTAATGGAAATGATGCTAAACCAAAAGTATCGACAGCCATAATGGAAAACTTCCACATGGATGACTTGGTTATAGGTGGAGAGAAAGAGGAAGAAGTAGCAAAACAAATTCAAGAGATATTACAAACAGCATGTTTTAATTTACATAGTGGAAATTAAATAGCAATGGAATTTTGCAATAATTTTTGAATGAATGTGAAGACAGTAAAATGTGAAAACACTAGAACTGTAGGCATTTTCGGAAATCCAAGAGAAAACGCTCTAACCTGTTCAGTGGTAAATACAAACATGACAAGATGTGCGACAAAAAGACATAAACTTTATGTCTAGTTTTATGTCTGTAATGCTAAATATATATAAATATATTTTGTGTAGTTAGTAATCTGTTACTTCTTTGTTGGAAATTTACATAAAGTAAATTAAAATAAAACCATTCTGTTGTTAATTGTATGCAGTTACACATTTGGCGGCTCTTCTTTTGAGCACAGATGGGCATTAAGAATCTGTAGGAATATAGTTTGTAGTTTTCATTCCATTAGTTGTAGTAATAGCGAAACGAATAATGCAACTGTGAACATTGTTGGGATGAATCCATACCCGTGGATTTGAATTACAAATAGCAGTTATTTGTACAACTTCAAGTACTAAATGAGATAAGATACCAGGTAGAGTAATTACCAATGACCAACAAACAGTAGAAGTACATGGGTTTGCAGCTGCGTCGAAAGAAGCAGTGAATCATGAAGGAACTTTACCTGTACATCTATTGTGCAGAAGAATGAAAGTGGCATCACTAAAAGTATTAACCATTGTCAAGTTAGAACCGCGTGCGGCATTAATGCTAACACAGTTTATACAAAAGGTATAGAAATCGTTGAAGATCCCAATTAATAAGTATTTTCTTAGGGTCACGGTTAGACGAGGTAAACCAGACAAAATATATTTAGATAATGGGATAAACTTCGCAGGCGCTTCACGCAAACTGAGAACATTTTTCAAAAGTAACAGTAATAAGATATCTCGTTTCATACCAACACATTTGCCACAATTTAGGGTTTATGGGAAGCAGGGATCAACAGTGCTAAATTTCATTTAAAAAGAATTGTAAATACAGATTCATATACTTACGAGGCATACGATACAAATAGAAGCGATACCAAAGACTTGTCTAATATCACTTTTATCATCTTACCCATCAGACTCAAATTCTTTAACTTCTGCGCAATTTTTGGTGTGCTGATCGTTAATAGCATTACCTAAAATAAATTACATACCAGATGAGGAATCTCGATGAAAAACATTCGAAAAATACCAGCAAATGAAGCAGGTGCCCTGGGCTCGTTGGTTAAAGGAGTACATCAGCGAGCGCAGCAAACAATCAAATGGAAACCCAAAACACCCGAATTAGCAGTCGTTAGGGCTATGGTTGTAATAAAAAAAACAACTTACTGTCACTTAAAGTGGTAACTGGGAGGAATTGTGAATACTCACCCTGGAATCGGAGGAGTCATTCATAAAAACTAACCAAATGTTAGATTTGCAAAAAATACAAAAAATGTTGAATTTTTAAAATCAAACAAATACAATTACGAATTTGTAGAATAAAATAAAACGTTAAGTCCTTAACAAAATTCATAAAAATACAATTATGTGCAGCAGAAAAGATAAGCCGGAATAATGGAGAAAAAATATAAAGGAAAAGAAATAAGAAGCTAAGGAAATTAGGAACAATATTCACGAAAAGTCAACATTGTGGGTAGGACATCTCTTGGGAGATATTCTCCAAGTCTTACCTTGATATTTACGGGATAGATGTTTACACCTGAGTCTCCGTACTTCTAATTAAGATAACTAAATCATTAACGTACGATTGCACTTCAAGTGCCTCCACGATTACTACCAGCTAATCTACAACAAGCTACCATAAGAGGGCGGAAAGAACTCAGTGTGGACGACCTCCGTCCGACCTGAAACGTATGAAGTGAATCTGGAGATTAACCTTGCACTAAGCATGTTGCGAATCCATCTCGCGGTAGCTGCTTTAATTCCCTTCTCCAGCACAGCTCTGGTAAATATATCCAGAAAAATACCAACTGCAGAATCCCGCATTACGTTGCTGAGGGATAATTCCATGGGTTTATTCGCCTAAATAAGAATACCGGCACGTACAAAGGGAGCTCAGCTATATTCCTTACGAACGTATCCTTCCAGTACCGTTTCTAGTGCCAACAGTACGATTAATTGGTCTGAAAGCATCTGGTTTAGGATCTTAACATTAATTTTGGTATGCGCATCACCCTAACACAGGATAAATTACTCGGTACATAATATTCTTTGAAGGCGAAAGAATACGATTTTTTAAATATGAAATGGCTATCCAATATTACTTTAAAACGTTATCTACGTTAGTTGTTACTGCAAATAGTAAATACAAAGAATAATATGTATTGAAGCCTGTTTTTTTTACGGGCCACGGAAGAATTGAAGTTCGCTTTTGAATTTTCATTTAGCATGGTGTACTTACATACAGATACATTTCATTTTTGGATTATTGTTTGACGATGTAACGAGGCAAATATGTTATGTAAATCTGTATGTTAACATCAGAAGATCGAATGTTAAATTTTCATATACACACATATATGAGAGATCAACGTATACTATATTTGCTATAAATTTAGTTAAGCGAGGTATGCTAACCATTCTTGTATAATTACATAAACAAATATACTTAGTCTGTATATTTTTATGGTACAAGCGTCAGGTCATAAAATAAAAATTTACATAAAAGATTTTTGCACTAGGTACGTTTCTAGATAAATTTACTTTTCTAAGACAAATAGTTTCCAATACATTCTAATTTATCGGTAATTGTTACATACAAGGCTTTTGCGTATATATACATCTATACGAAGTGAAGGTTGAAAATCATATTTTCGCTTTTTTATTGTTACGTAAATATTTTGTAATGAAGTAAATAAATGCTGTTCCGTAATAGCAAATCACCATTTCTTTAGATATTAAAAAAGGTGCTGAATCTCCTAAGATATTAGTGTAGGTACATAATTTTTTTCCAGGCGTGTAAAGTAAAGTTGGTAGCCGCACTTTCCAAATTGGACTATGCCATCGTTTTATAAAAACTTTAAAGAAATATCTACACTTCCGCCATACGAGATATATCCATTGATGACGCTGACAACTTTTGTGTAGCGCGAGTTTTGTGATTCCGTAAAAAAAATAAGCAATGTACGCAATTTCTTCGCGTACAATATCCAATGTACTTGGTGTAGCTGTTTTTAGATTAGGAGTGTTGGGCGATCTCTTGACACGTTCGAGATTTTTGCCATCTCAGCAGTATCTCTAATCTTCACTCTGCGATTGGCCAACGATGTCATGGATTCTATAGTTTATTTCCTCGATGGCCACTTCATCGGGGTATTCTGAGAGTGGAAAGTCACTTGTACATACATGTTCGACCACATCGCACCTCCGTAAATCACTTTTTCAACTTCGATTTGTATAATGGCTTTTTCACAAAAAAAGTAAACATTAACACAGGAATTCATTTTTCTCCAATACTGCAAAAAATGTACACTGATCACTTTCGAAGGTTGTCAAAACAAAACTAACTGGCATGAGTTGGTAATATTGTTGCTGGTAAAATAAAAAGAGCTCTTTACAAAATCCATCCGTAGAACAATTTAAAATTATTTTGACAAATACGAGGTGAATGAGAAACTTATACGCTAAGCCTGTCTTTTATTTCCTCTACTACAACAGTTCACATATACAGGATGTGCTTGTCCATAGCCAACTATATGTGAACCACTACCGCAGGTATTCCAATGCTGTAGTGCTTAAGTATCTTATTAAATCTGACTCATATTTGATTTTTACTGATTACCTTGTATCAGGTTACCTATAATATAGGGCGTGCTCTTTTAAATTATAAAACTTATAGACTTCCATTATTTTTGTGTTTGTATAAGAAGCTTTTTTGGATTGTCAATAATAATGCCGCTATTGTAAAATTTCACACTGTTGTGCTATTCTGTACATAGGGCGATGCAAAATAAATACTGACAGTAGCTATTTCTGTTACCACTAATGTTGTAAAGTACCACATGAATAGTTTATCATGGCATTTGTATTTCTTAGAGGAAACAAGCAAAGCAGTTTATTGGCCATTTTGCAAATAGATAATAGAAATAGGTAATATAAAAAAGAATTCTTAATAGTGAAACGAATGGAAAATGCCTATATGTGGTCTAATACAATGATAGGCTAGGCGAAATGCCATCTGTATGATTTTCTATTGTGTTGGCCTTGAAAACAATTACGTTGCAGGTTCCAGGAATAGTCTGCCATCATGTATGTATCCCACCTTCCTTGATACCTTTGCTCCTTTGACTTTATGTCTTGATGGAATCACTCGTCTTGTTCTTCACTTAATTCACCGACATTTTTCGGAAATCTGTCCAAATGGTTATGAAATTTAAAGCTCATATTAGCACCCATTCTCTTAAAATTAACCAGCATTTTTCGTGCGAGTTTTTCATAATGTTCTGCCTTATTGTTAGCCAAGAAGTTTTTAAGCGCAGTAACAAAAGAACCCCAAAGTTTAAGCCTTTTTTTCTTTCCCATTGTTCATTCCTGTAGAGATTCCACACACTTTATGGGGAACCCGAGACTTATCCTGTTTTCCAATTGCTAAACCAAAATAAGAAAAATACCCCTTCTCTACAATTTCCGAAGAAGTCGGCAAACTCTCGTTTATCGTGAATTACAATTGTCGGAAACGACGCAACTATTGGAACAACGCCGTTCTAACTTGAATGAAATGAAAACTTAGTTTTTAAATTTCATATATCATCTTTGGCAATCGAAAAAGAAACTGTTTTTGTTGGCCTGTGTTGGTCTCAATGAGATGGAAAGTAATAAATATGTACTAGCTTAAATTGACTTATTAGCATCTACTTCAAATTAGGGACTAAATGAATATTCAACGTTGGTTATTAACCTTACGAGGAAATTGTAGGAAAGATGTATTTTAACGTAATAAACCAAAATTGTTTCATAAATATTCACAGTTTGCGTAATCCACTTACATTCCTTTGAAGGTAAAGCAGTGTTACCGTTATTCAACTGAAAAGTTTCTTCAGTTTTTTTAAAAATAACATGGATATAAAAAAAATGAAACGAATTAGCAAAATACATAGGTAAATAATAAGGAAGAGAAAGCTATGAGAACACATTTATAAACAGTTAACAGATAAAATTGCAGTTAGTCTAAAGTTAGTACAGGAAGCGTACATTTCCAATTGAATAGATATAATTGAAGTATCGGTGGAATAAACTGGGAGGTTTGTTTTATTTATGCATGAATATTCTAAATTTTATACTGTCTCACGATTTTTATATGATATCCGTAGCAAACTGATTAAAATTCCATTCTTTGGAAAAAAAAGTTGCATACACTGATTAATTTCGTTATTTTTTATATGTAAATAACGAGAACGCCACGTATTGGTTTCGCTCAAATGTTTTGAAATAATTGAGTAAAATAAATTTGTAGTTGTTTTATGAACTCCTAGTGCCATCTATCCTCTGTCTTCTAGTATGCGAAATCTTGAGGTTTACTATGCGATGGCGCTAATGTAAAAATTGAATTCTTTTTTATTGTTTTACAGGAAATTATTTCCTCATTTTTTTGATTTATTACCACTTGATTAGAAAGTCATTGCGTAGTTATTGTTTTGCGGTCCACTTTAAATTAAAGTACGTATTTAACATTTAATATATTTCTGGCATGGTCGTTTCTACTAATAAGAGATAGAAAAGAAACAATATTGGAAATTTATATTGGATATACGGAGTGTTGTATCAATGTGTCATATACTTTGCTAATTTCTGTTAACACTTCTAGTGTAATATTTTTTAAAATGCGAGATTACCAATGGTACTTTTAGATTACTAGCCCTTTATATCTATTGCGAATATTTCTGAAAATAAATTCGAAGACTTGGTGCAATGATGTAATATAATAAATATTATTTCTGCGTTTTCTTTATTTATTTTTAACAAAATTATTCAAATTGTGCTGTATTGAATAAATTTCATTCGATAACTTTAAGGTTCCAAACTGTATGTTTCCACATTTCTTATGGTGCTGGAAGTATATGAGTGACCTGCGTAGGAGCTTAGTAAGCTATCTTGTTTAAATTATGTATCAAATAGGTGGATTAATAAAATAGCAATCATGAGTAGTATTATCAATTACCTTTTTGAAAACTATGCTCATGAAAAAGTTGAATAATTTTTTAGTATTCACATGTTCTTAATCCACATGCACGTAATATGTATATTAATTGATTAGTTTTGTATCACGGCAATTATCTATATTATACAGTGAACTTTTAGATGACAGCACGAGGAGAAAAAATTCTACATAAATATACTAAATCCAAGTATAATTTCTAGCTATATATGGGACAGAAATGCAATGTACTTGGTGTAGATATAATTTTATAATTCAAAACTAAATATATATTATATTTAAAACAAAGCGTTTTTAAAATGACTTTAAATATGTGCCATTTCGGAAAGCAGAAACTAGGAGCATCATATCCTAACAAAGGCTACCGTTTTGTACTAGCTATAATCGTAGAAACTGTAATGTTTTTAATAGATTAATTTAAATAAATTTTCGAAATATTTACAAATGCCAGAAATTTACTAAAATTGGGGGTCGTGAATCCGGGAATGTCCCTAGACACTCTTTCGGCAAATGAAAGTTTTGTTTGAGGATAGTTTCTAAACGGAAAACGAGAAATGAAATGGCCACTAACCTTAAATGTTGTAGCCTTCTTCTACAAAAACACAATATTCTTCAAATGCACTTTTGAATAACTTTTAAATAGTAGATCGAAACTAGGACTTATATTAATTTTCTATATTAACTTTATTATTTTTACGCCTCAAATATATTCGGCTCAAAACAGGATTGTTTCCCTAGCGATCGGGCTGCCTACCAACAGATGGACCCACATACTCGATAGGTATACAATATGAACTTAGCAAAGAAGAAGTGACTACGGCGCTGATGACAGCTAACCTCGTCGTTTTTAATTACAACATTACAAAATATAACAGATTTAGAACAAATACTTGAAAACGAAAGCATTTTTATTTATGACAAGAAGTTTGTTTTATTATTAGTATCTAGGATTTTTATCTCTAAAAGAAATTTTAGTGAAAATAGATGCCGGAAATAAGACCAATTTCGAGACTAGAGGCAAAGGGGTGACACAGTAGACGTCACATATTAAAACTGAATGTCCTCGTGTACTATGTCAGACACCTTCAATAGCAAAAGTTTACATCAATATTAATTTCCTCATGTCGCAGGTACTTCCCGAAACTTTTTTCTTTTAAGTGTAAATATCAGATATTATAAAAGTCAAGCACATTTGTCGTTATTTTTCAATTTAGTAAACGCTTAGATTACTAATTAAAACATTTTTTTTGGAGTATCTGGTATAAATGTACTTTTGGTTTTAATAAGTCATACTTCTAAGAAAAATACTTGGCTTCAGTATTAAATGGTTTTACTGAAACTATTTTTCCGTTCCAAACAAACTGTTGATTTTTATCTAAAAATAATTTTTGGAGGGTGCAGGTACAGACATCGGGGACCACGGTAAAATTTTAATGAGATGGGATTTTGGGACTGCCAGGACATAGAAGGCACGGTATCTACCCATATCTGGTAGCAGTACCTTTTGAAATAATAGTATCATATTTAGTATTATGTTACTACAAATTACTTTACCAATTTTAAATAAAAAGAAACAGATAATCTAAACACACTTTTTATTTAGAAAACCCTGTTAAAGTTAAAGATATAAATTTAGGTAGTCGAGGAAATTGTAAACTACGCAGTTTGATATAACTTTGTTTCAGTTTGAAACGTTGTTAATATTAATATGTAAAGAAGGATGTTGTACATTATAAAAATAGTTATTAAACCGCGAATGAAGTGATGCCATGCGTTTGCTACAAACTTCAGGTTTAGCTCAACATGCAGTCGAAAATGTAGAGTACTTGAAATACATATAATGATCAACATGTTCAATACTCGTCATTCATAGAAATCTCGGGTTGCCGGTGTTCCCTTGTTAGTCCTAATTCAAACAGTTTAATGTGTATAGGCATTAAAATTTAGAATAATGGCTTGAGAGGTATGCAGATAAATACATTTAAGCGATCTTCCTATGAAGGTTTAGTAAATTATCCCTATTGTAATATAAATTAGTTTCTAACCAACAATAATGATTTTTAAGGTGGAATTGGTGGTTTGGTTTCACATTATAGGTATATGCTTCTATAATTATATTATATCGTGTATTTAATATGTGTCAGCTGCAACTGTTTAATAATAAGAATTTGTGAGGAAAATTTTTGACTTTTTTCTCAACTTTCCAAACTTAACCATTACTTCACACATGGATTATTAAATAATGTCTATTTCTGTAAAAAAAACCTAAAATACTGCGACACAACTACAGATATATAGGTACTGCGGTATAGATAAATAAATACGCATACATAGGTCATATGTAAACTCGGGGAATAACAGTCCTAACGGCGTAAATGAGAGAAGCGATATCCACAGACACGCCGCTTTATTCGAATATTGCCGAGGTCTTAGGTTAGGGTAACTATTAATTCATTATTAATTTTCATTATTTACATTTTTTTTTCTTTTATACAATTCTGAGCTGTAACGTAAATATAATTTTTTTACAGCATTGTTTTCTGCATACTTGCCAGATGTTTAATACATGCGAAGAACTGCTTCAACTTCCTCTTGTATTTTTTAGAAAATCATTCATGTTGTTTACGTACACATTTAGTATATGGGACGTCAATTTTTTTCTATTTTACGAACAGCGGCAGTGGCTGATGACGTAACGTTGGGCCTCTCACTATAATTCGACTTCCTCGTGTATATCTGCTGCATAGACAATGTACACAATATGCAAGGAAAATATATGCGGAAATCATACTGTCGAGAGCTGCCCAACGTTACACACTCCGATGTAATAGAAAAATTGAACAATTTTTAGTGACGAAGAGTATCTATTTATTTATTTTCAAAGCATTATATTTCTTTATTAGCAAATTTTCCCAAATTGTAATAATCACCTAGATCAGTTGCGTTTGTTTGGCAAAGTAATGAAATTCGTACCTAATGCTTGTAAATGTTCATTGAAAGTTGCCAGTCGGGAAAGTCTTGACATAAAGCTGCTCTCTATCCATAACTAAATATTTTCTTTCTTCACCTATTGATTGCTGATCATAATTAAATGAGGTTTAAAACATTAATGATGATGTGGTTTCGTTTTTTATTGGAACTAATATAATTCCTCGCAAATTTTGAAGTAAAAATTGTTGTCAATACTTGCCAATTCCATCCTATTTTCTTGTCACATTCAGATCAGCAGCTTCCTACCTCAATTACATCTAATAATATGCTTTGAGAACCCACTAAAAATACCTCTCGCTTCCATGGCGATGATTATGTCGAAATTGCCATGTACGGTAAGTCAGAATGGTTGCCATGAATAGCATTATCATTTAGTCAATGTTCATCCATATACAATGTGATCGAACACCTCACTATACATATTATCTAAGTGACATTTTACCAAAGCACCTAAGTGGATTCCTTATTTTTGAACTACCCGAAAAAAAAAGTAAAAAGTATATATATGAAGCCCTACAACTAATAAAAGAAGTATCTATGAATAGCATTATAATTTAAAGCAATGCACGTGAGTAGCTATATGTTCACCCACAGACAACGCAATGGCCTAACGCCTAAGTATACACATTACCTAAGTGATATTTTATCAGAAGCACCTTAGTGGATTCCTTACTTTTCAATTACCCAAAAAAATACATACGAAGCCCTACAGTTACTAAAGAAAGTAGGAGAAAATGTCTTTTTTTTCCTTTCAAAAGAAATATCCTGATAGCATTAGTAACACTACAGAGAATATGTTGGTCTAATAATCTCATATACGCATTAAACTGTTAATAGCATTTATCGACATATTCACCGTAGTATTAATTACATTGTGAAGGTAAGGCTTATCTATAAAATCTATAAAATTAAATAAACACTTCTACTTCTTTATCTCGCCCTAAATGTGTGAAGCTTCATCCCTAAAAGTAACAAGATATATGCGCATTCAAACATACTAACAAGTGCATCGGAACTTGTATAACTGCGAACATATTTAACCTGCAAAACTGTTTAGCAGGATTGTCGATTGTACAGAATGGAAATACAAATCTAAGGAATTTTTCAAAAACGTTGTAAAGCCTGTCTAATAATCATGATTACACTCAAGACTGGAAAAGGCGCGAAAACAAAATTTATTTCAACACTACCTTGTGGAATTGCTTTTACAAAAAACATTTATTAAATTAAACATTAACATTAAAACATTATTACGCCTATAAAATTGACGCTTTTTAAGAAATATAGGAAAATGTGTATTACAGCACTTTTATTCCCAAAAGAAAATAGTTCCCAACAATAGCAATGTAGCATTGGTAGTGCTTAAAAATGTCATCCAGCTTTGGAAAGATCCATGTTAGTTATGACTATTTCATAGCAATCCGGCATTCTCGGAACAATGGGTAAATTTAGAGGGTACGTTTCAAACAAGTACTTGCAATTTGTTTTGGCTTTTCCATAAATACAATCGGTATTTAGTACGGTTAATGTTGCTAAGAAGGTGCGGCTATCTTTGCATATCAATTTTTGACGTATGCAGTATCCGCATGCTTAGGATTTTCAGAACTGATGTGTATATTCAGTATTTCCGTGAAATTCAAATTTCCGAGTGTTCTAGGAATACCTTTCAATTTTTCGGAGGAAGTTCTTTCTAGAGAGAAAGAACATTATATCACCGATGTATCACTTTAAATTTGCATTTCCCTAACATGTGTTACTTCAAAAATATAATTGTAACAGTTATTCTGCATCACAAAGGTATTTGTATATGAATTTATAATGTCAACGTGAAGTGTAGACCAATACTTCTTTTAAAATGTATACTTTTCATACCGTCGTTTAAGGGGGTAAATGTTTTCTGTTAAATAGTATAAGAGTATTTTCACGTAAAGAAACTCGAATTCTGTTTTGCACATGTTTCATTATATCCTATCATATAATAAATTCGAAACGTTGTCTATTACTCTAATATATCTGTTAAAATATGGCTGTAACATTTCTAAATGTAATACACTGTTAGTTGCGAAAAGTTAATGTAGTGCCTAATAATTTTTTTTAACGTTTCCGTCAAAATATTAATTATGACTAGGTCGTGATAAATATAACAAATTTCAGTCCACAGTCAGATACATACATGGATACCCGATTTCTGGTAGATATCGTTTCAATGCGACCGTCTAGGCAACAGCTATTGAAAAGCAGGTAAAACCCTTCCTTATACTGAATTGCCGTCGTTCGTATATAACAGACAACTATATTGATGCATGCAGCGCGCTCGCATCGAACGACAGCAATAGAATAAGGGTAAGGAGCGTCTTCCAGCACCTCGGAAACATTCGGCTAAAGCGGGGTGTGTGTGTGTGTACATCGCTTCTCTTGCTTACGCTGTTCGCTTTAAAATTCCGGCACTGTACATTTAAACACGAGTACCATTCCACAATAAAAAGGATTCTATTTGCGACTTTTTATAGTAAGTTTTAATTCTAGCATGCCTACCTACAATATTTGAGAGATGTCTCTCGAAGTTAAAAAACTAATAAAATATTATCGATAGAACCTTGTTAGATTGATTTCCCAAAAATAGAACCTTGCCATTCCAGGCGACGACTTAAGTTTATGTGTTGCTGTTTAAGTGGTCAAGTATACACTGAGAAAAAGGATTTGTTGATTCAAGGAAGGCTACATTGAGTGAGAGAAATAATATTTTTCAATACAAGCAAAGAAATATTGCTTTCTATCAAAGAAAATTTTTTTGATCATTTCTTTATCTTTAACTCAAAGAAAGCTTTAGATACTAGTATCAATAAAACTTGATATTTGAAATAACAAAATTGATTGTTTGAGCCAAAGAAATTGGTAACAATGAAACCATTAAAAAGGCAAATCTAATTATGTTACTTTAAGAAAGTTTGGTTAAGAGTGTGACGACACTCTTAACCAAAGAAATAGTCACAATAGTTTGATTGTGATAGCAACTACAACTTAAAGTTGGTCAGTTAAATGGTAAATTTTGTCTAAGAAATGTGAAAAATACATAATCGAAAAAGTGCTGCTAAATAAAACTGCTCATGATACTAGTAGAATCACTCGCGACAAAACCAATGTGAGGAGAGAGAACGCTAGCCAGCAAACATGTTTTTGCCTACCTGGCGTCATCAGTGTGGTTGCGGGAGCATCTCTACGCACATCGCTGTTTGCCTTTCATTACCCTCTTTCAAGAACCACAGGCCAGCCGTATCTCCTGGCGCCACCTAGTAGCGATCGTCCAGAGGAGGTACTTCTGGCTCTTCGTTCTTGAAGGAGGGTGCGATCAAGAGACACATTTCCTTTACTTCAAGAAACAATTTTTTTGCACCTGATCTTAAACTTTATTCTTTGACACATACAAATATTTAAAAAAATAAATCAAAGAAATATTGCTTTCACTTAATGAAATAACGTAAAAAAACATATTTCTTTCGTTCAAACAATCCTTTTTTTTCTGTGTAGAGTAGAGTATTATTATTTTATACAATATGTGTACAACAAAATTTTGATATTTTTTTTAGATCGAATAAGCTAGATTTTTAGATTTAATTGTTAATAATATAATTTTCTCATTAAGAATTCTCCAAACATTTTAAACAAGTTAATAAAAAAATATATTTTGAGTTCAAATGCCATTGAATATATTAAAATTGTGAATGTTTGTTATTTTTTGCTTTTATAATGTTACATGTGTCCATATGAATGTGCCATAATACACGAATAATAATAATAATATACACGAATATTATTGAATTGATAACGCTTTTCTTATCATTATTTATTCCCAGAACAAGCAATCAAGTATCAAATATTCAATACTTCACAACAGCTACAGACTAATTACATACTGCTCATAGCTTACCTTATATTAACACACAAGCTGTGATCCTTGTGTAATTAGTTCATGTCTGTTAGAACCTTATTACAAAAAACCATGAATATACAAAACAGGTCCAACTTTCCGTTGCTTTGGAGTAGTTGTGCCGCGTGAGTTTGCTGGCGCAACTGTCGTATTTTAATGACATTAAAAAAGTACCTGTAGATGACGTGCCCTGATACATACTTGGCATAAGTTCGACAGCTACCCAGCCCAAATAGAAATGGTATGTACGCTGGATGCAGAGTAAAACAGGTGAGAAGCTTTAAGAAAGCTGTTGACTCAAATAAATTTATCAAAACTATTATTCTGCTTTATTTTTGATATTTACATATGTACAAGGAAACTGTAGTATGTTTCAATTAACAATTAGTTACATTTGGATTACAAAATATGCATTTCTTCCTAGTATAATTTTGTAATTGAAATTTAACTAATTGTTAGTTGAAACATACTACAATACGCAGGTAAGGTTTTTCTTTTCCTGTTTTTTTGAAGTAAAGACCGCGAGTAACGGATGGATTATTTGTTTTTGACACATTTCAATATTTGAAAATTCTTTATAATTTAAGAGAATCCGCTATCCGTACGGATCATTTTTGGGGAATGTTTAATGCAATTTTAAAATTCCCCTACATACGTAGATTCATCTAACAATTTTTTCTGTTCCTAATAAGTTTGTACTCATGTTGGCACTTCACATTTGCTTCTTTAGTTTCTTTTAACTTTCTTTTGCAAAATTCTAGACCCTAGTACACAGAGATAATTACGAATAATTAACGGATAACTAACTTTATCCGTCCATTTCAATATATTGAAGTATGTACATATATTCTTCCTTTCAGCACTTATGGAATATACGTACGAAATACGAATATCAGGTTTAAAAGGGTAGATTGCTAAACTTTATTCTAGCTAATGTTGATATTATATTAGTGGCCAACAAGGATAAGCCGTCTCATGCTTTATGCAACTTCGCGTAGTAAACATAAATTTTATTTAAGTCACATCATAAAGATAGTAAAAATATAGTGAGAGTTTAATAATATACACAAACCTCAATTGGTTGCAAAAAATGAAAGGCAATTAGATTATGCAAAGTTATTACAGGTAACCACAAAATGGAAGTAAAGAAAATGTATAGCCTGTTGTTCATTAAGAAATAATTTTAGTTTCTCTTCTGATCACAAATGGTTAATCAGTCCATGTGAAACAAAAATGTATCAAACTAAAATTATCAACGACTACGTTCGATGAGAAAAAATATCTGCCAACTGAACCATAAAAACAGAATCGTCTAGTAAATTTAAAACATGAGTTTTATTTATTGTTATACAATATAAGATCAATGTCTGTATTAAAATGATTACTGGTCTAGTTCAGTTATGATTCTTTTATCAAAATTGGTTCGATAAAGACGAACGGGTTTAACATTTTAATAAATGGTTGTTTCTGCAAACGACGATCACCTTCGTATATGAACTCTATACAACAAACGGGTTTATTGATGTAAAGAATACATTTATTAATGTCTAATGAACAATTCCGTTTCTCACAAAGTTAGTAAACAGGTATCAATTTGATAACGTAGCTTGCTGTTGTAATAAATGACAAAAAGGACGTCACTTCAAGGATTTACAGAAGCTAATATTTTGTTTAATTATTGTATCACATGGATGTTTATTATACTGAGAATTGTAACACTTATTTGGCAATTACGTTAGTCTAAGCAAATTAAGTCCTATTTTTTCAAATTATGTGCTCTAACATTAGGGCTTTAGAATACTGAAAGACTTCGCTATCACTCTACTATAACACTCTGGTAACACTGTTCAATTCAGTTTTACTGCCGAAGATAATAGACTAACTATCGTGCTATGTTGTAGCAATGTGATGGTGAAGTTATGTTTTACTATGAATAATAGCCATATTTTGTCTCATTAGACAATTTTTGATTTAAGCAAGTTAGTATTACAGTAGTAGAAGTATTAGTATAAATCATAATATTTAGAAACGTGCAAGCTTACGTATGTGTAAAAAATAAAATACGTTTCATCCTTATTGCAAGAGCTCGATTAGAATAACGCTGTAAGTCTCGAAGTAGTGTGTAGTTGACTGCCTCGTCACACATAAAAAACAAAACAATGATTAAAAATAAACAACACATATTTCTAAATAAATCAAAGAAAAATATAGTATATGCACACCTTACCTCTTCCAGAAAAGAGTGTGTATTAGCTTGTTTATTTATATGATTGCAATATTTAGGTTTAGAGTCCCTCCCAAATAAATATACTAATTGAGTAGCTGTTAAGTTGTACATATAGCGATCCCCACGTATTTACTAGCTTTTGAAGGACAGAAGAGAGGGCTTTGCAAAAAAATAGATGGATTTCAATTTTTTGTGAATTAACTTTTGATAGCAGAACAACTACATTTTTGGTATCACCGAAAGCGACATGAATTTACTGCTAGATAGAGCATTGTATTTTTACGTTTTTGCAAAGATAATGATGAATCATATACTATACCTAAGAACTTTACGATAATTTACGATAAATAATAAAATTTTACGATATGTAGCAATAAAGGTTAAGGTAATACATTTTTGCTGTTATACAAATTTGGATAGGAAAAAATGCTAAATTGTTTTCTGTGACGCTAGGTTGATCTAAGAACTCGTTAATGATGACAATGATTGAACTGTTAAATCTCAATTATAAAAGCGTAGGATATTCTATTTATTATTACTACACTTTGCATTTTTCATATTTTCGTTCTTTGTTTTTCGTAACCAAAAAATATACTGCTAAGATAGCTTAGCTTTCTCATGGTATTGATGGAATAATTCACGGCAAACGCAACAAAAGGAGAGAAAAAATACACTAACACATGGACATGTTTCTTTCTTTGGCACTAAAGGGCGCCAAGAAATGTCGAGTTTGTCGTTATGAAAGTTGTGGCATTAACTGTGAGGCAACAGCGATAGAAGGTAGAGATAAAAAATACTCTCGAAACCACGCTGATGACGCCGGATAGGCAGAAACATGTCCGTGTGTTAGTGTATTTTTTTCTTTCCTTTTGTTGCGTTTGCCGTGAATTATTCCATCAGTACCAGGAAGAAGCTAAGCTATCTTCGCATTATATTTTTTGGTTATTGTTTCTAGGCATTTTCGGATGTGTTTTGTTTTTCGTATTTATTCTCCTTACTTTTACCTACTTTATTAACGGTTGTTATTTATTCACCTTATCCGACTTTGTTATGATATATTCCTTTATTGTCCTTTGATAGATAATATGTCTGTTTTCCAGGTCTTTCATGTTATTATCTGACACCTATTACTTGCTCTGGTTGCTCAATAAATTGTCCAATAATTTAAATCTTATCGTCTTACTTAGCACAAAGTTAAAATATTTCAGATGGTATTTATTATGTTCCACTTCATGGTAATGTTTGTCGAATTCACCGAATATTAAAATGACTTCAAGTTTGTATCTCAAATGGTTCATGGATAGGCCACTGTAAAATCAACGATATAGACAACTGAAAAATAACCAGACGGTCTATCTGGTCTAACTGGCCAAATTTTAAGAAGCCTACTAAAATAAATTGCAGTAAAGTTCGATAAAATAAGGAAATAACAATTAACAAAATAAGTAAAAATAAGGCAAAATAATGGCGAGAGTAGATAACCAACATACGAAACGTGCAAGATAACAAAAAAAATTATACTTTCAGAATTGAGATTTGACAGTTCGACAATTGTAATGAACGTTCTTGTGTCTACCATCGCAGGAGGTAATTTGGCGCCCTTTTCTAGCCAACTTTGTATAACAACAAAAACAGATTTCCAAAACTTTTATTGCTGCATACTATTCCTTAAGCTAAAAGGATAACCTGTGGAGTATCGTTGGATTCAACTTTTCAAACGCATAACAATATCTAGGATGCTTTATTCAAGATAAGAGAGTTGACGTCACAAACGTAATTGAGCATCGGATATGCCAAAAGTTAGTTCACGAAAAATAGAAATCAACCGATTTTTCTAAAACCACTTGATCTTCACTGTAGATATGTGCTGTAAGTAGATTTAATAGCGTAAAGTCTAATTATCATCGTGTATATATGCAATGTTTGTTATAAATACTGTTACATGCGGTAGTTTGTAATTTCATTTATCTGGTTTGCTATTTTTAAAAGTTCGACAATAATTTTTTTATTTTAATGTTGACAGACGTTAAGTGTAGAATAAATCCATTTTATATTGAATATATCGCCTGAGTTGTTTGTTTTTGAGCCCCGACAACGTTTTTAAAGGCAGAAAAACGTTACAATTGGTGTCAGGTGTGGGGTATTGGTGATATATTTGGGAATAACTGAAATTCCTGGACTAACTGTGCACAGTTGAAAATAATGGCAAAATTTGGTAAATGAATGAACTTGAAAGTAGCAAACCTAAAAAGAGAATTAGAAGAAAGGGATGAAGATACAAGCGGGAAGAAGCAAGAAGCGCGGCCTAATTGGGAAGTTGTAGCTCCGTATTCACAGGAGTTAAAATCATATTGGGCGCAATGGGACTCGTCGGTGATAGAAGATGATCTTCTGAAACGAGTGTTAGAAGACGAAGCTGGGACGAATAGAAAGCTTCAGATCGTGGTGCCGAAAACGAAAGTTCCCGAAGTATTAGAACTCCTCCACGATGGAACGTCGGGAGGACATCTTGGAGTTCATAAAACGATGGAGAAGGTCAGAGAGCGATTTTATAGGGTGAACTGCAAGAAGGATGTAAAAGACTGGTGTCGAAAATGTCCAACTTGCGCTGCCACCAATGGACCCTCCCAAAAGAAGAGGGCCCCTATAAGGCATTATAACATCGGCAGTCCCTTTGAAAGGATTGCGACTGATATTGCTGGACCGTTTCCTACGACAGAAGACGGAAACAAATACCTTCTGGTTGCAATAGATTACTTCAGTAAATGGGTGGAAGCTTATGCATTGCCAAACCAGGAAGCTGTAATGGTCGCCGAAACGCTAATTAAAGAATTATTCTGTCGGTTTGGTGTACCGCTTGAACTTCACTCCGACCAGGGACGAAACTTTGAATCACACCGTTGATTCAAGGAGGTGTGCAGAATACTGGGCATATGCAAAATCAGAACAATTGCATTGCACCCACAATCGGATGGCATAGTGGAGCACATGAATAGGACCATTATCAAATATTTGTCAAAAGTTGTCGCAGAGCACCAGCGAGATTGGGACCAGCAACTACACCTGTTTCTGCTGGCATATAGAGCATCGGTCCACGAAACTACCGGGTACAGTTCATCTAATGTGCTTTTTGGACGAGAACTGCGCTTACCATGCGATCTCAAGTTCGGTTTTAAACCGAATGAAGAAGCTGTCGGAGATGACTACGTATCGAACTTGCGAAAATGAATGGATGGAATTCACGATCGCGTGAGGACGAACATCCATAAAGCAAGTGACCGAATGAAGGAACATTACGACATCACAGCGAGTGAAGGCAGATATCAGCCTGGAGACCTGGTCTGGCTGTTCAACTTTCAGCGACGTCGAGGGCTCTCATCTAAACTGCAACGATCGTGGGACAGGCCTTACAAAGCGGTGAAGCGAATTAACGTTGTCTACCGCATCAAAAGGAAACCAAATGGTAAGCTAAGAGTAGTCTATTTTAATCGATTAGATCCGTTTCTTGGAAATAATCGTGAAGCGGGTGAGCAGAATGTTCGAGTCTGTATACTCCACGAAGAAGAACTTACCTATGAGGAATTCATGGACAAGCACGAAAATTGTAACAAAGTATGTCACGGTGCGACGATGGAGATTCAAGGGATCTGTTTTTGGCACCTGAGGGGTGTGTTGCCCAGGACCTAAGAATGGAAATGGTATAGCCAGCATATTCAAGAAGAAGTTCGCAGGAGTTGAAGACGTCCAAAGTCAGCATCCTGAGGTCGGCAAGGCGCTGTACCTATCGGGAAATGAACGATATTTGTTCAATTTGGTGACCAAAGAGACTTCAATGGGAAAGCCAACTTATCACTCCATGTGAGACAGCCTGATAAGCTTAAGAGGGAAGCTGTTGGAGCTGGGGATCAATAAGATCAGAATACCAAAATTAGGCTGTGGACTGGATGGCTTGAACTGGAGGGTCGTAAGAAGCATGATTGAAGAAAGGCAGAAAAACGTTACAATACATATTTTTTTACAAGGGTTTAACTCTTTCTGTGTTTATTTTTTATTATATTTTTTAGTTTGGTGTACAATAATTTTAAATATATTATTATTTTATCATATCTTTCGAGATTTCAGTGCCCAGCATTGAGATAGCTGGCTAGTCAACGCCTAAACGCTCAGTATACGATCTATTCGGTCTACCGGAGTACCGTATATTACGTATTGATTGAAATAGGCATGAACAAGTACTTTGCATTATGTTTTTTTGTTTGGTTTTCGCATTAGAATATAGAACATGTCATATAAAATAAACAAGTTGTATATCAGCATGTTTGGACTAACTTTTTTGTACACAAAACAACATATTTTTCGATTACGCGAATAAGTTGAGCTATAGTAGATTCTACTCGAATCAATTGCATAGTTAATATCTCAAACTGTCTATCAAAACGGAGTTGTTCCTTTTTAATTTTGCCATTGTTTTTAACAATTTCGTTAGTTACGTCAAAATATACCGGATGTTTGGACTACTCAAACAATGTAGATTTTCACGACCGGTATCATGTGAAGGAGATTCTTTCAGACTGCTGAGCCGTGATCGCTTGGAATTTCTTCCAGACGTTTCCTTTCCAGCTGCAGTAAACACCTTCAGCGGCGAGGTCGAAGTGTTCGGTGACTCAGCGTCGAATGATTCGGTGTTTGGCGCGCACCTGTTATATACCCTTCGGTGGTCAGTTTTGACCGTGGTAGGACCGCGTACCAAATCTTGTTGATTGCGAGATTTCCTTCCTTTCTTTTGAAGTTTCCGGGGTGTTTGTATATCTCTATCGCCTCTCTATGTAAGCGAGTGTGGTAGTCTGAAACGGCCAGTACAATATCAGCCTCCGTAATATTGGAAAGTGGAAACGAATTATTCATTGGTTTAATAATTGGTCGGTTATTGTCAAAAATATTGGATATGAAATAAATAAATCAGTCAGGTAACGTGACTTCCTTGAAAGTCTATTAGATTTCTTGTCAAAAAAATCTGAAAATAGAATTACGTCATTGTATGATGTACCTGATCGCATATTGGGGAAATTATTACCTCCAAACCTTTTTTTATAGCATCACATTATCTAAAAATAATTAATAGAAAACGAGCAAGTTTGTAAATAAATCGTACAGACGATTTCATTAGGGACGCCTACCTAAATGCATGAACAAACTGTTTCTTGGGTTATGACTAAACCCAGGCAGTATTGATTAATCACCAACAGATGTCACAACGAAAAACTTCATTCTTTTCTAACAAAAGATCCGCTTACACACTCAAATCACTTTCATATCTAAGGGCATAGGCATTGTAATGTAGTTCGCCAAGTTATTGGTCCCGTACCGACTCCAAGCTTGCAACTTCTTTAGAGTGAGATCCGTAGTTTTGCATGGTTCCTCTAAATTTTCTGATTGTTTGGGTGGGTGAACCCACACCTACGAGTGCAGATGTAACATAATAATAATTATGGCGGTCCAATGATTCTTTGTAAATAGCAAAAGTTATTTCGTTTATTTGTTCTTTCACTGCAACAACACTGCATAATTCGTGAGACTTTGATATCGAATGTTTTGGTTGTTCAGATAATTATTGCAATTTGTGTAATCTAATGTAGTAATTGCTAAAACTCATTATTACGATACCTACGCTTGTTTCACTGTTGAAAAATAAGCAACCTTATTGTTCTCTCTCTCTTGTTTCGTACAATATTATTTAATTAATTGCCGCGTCAGGGATCCTACAACATTTATAGTGGCATTTGCTATAATTGTAGAAGTCATACTATTTTTCTTTCCGTGTAAGATAATGATGCACAAGCTGTGAAAGACAAACGTTTATATTAATAGATACGAGGGTGGTTCGAGAAGTCAGAAAATTTAAGATGGCGTTCATAGTACCAAAAATAATTTGTTTCTAGTAAGGAGGAAGTCACTACATAGCTGTCAAAGTCTCAGTTATATCCATCGCACGGTTTTATTTTTATTGTCGATGTAAGCAAAGACTTTTTGTTCATGTAGAAAAATGAAAAAATGTGAGTTTCGAGCAGTGATTAAATACTTATATTTAAAGGGCTTAACACCGAAAGATATCAAAGCTCAGTTGGATGAAGTTTACGGCACATCTGCTTTTGTGTTAGCAACTATTTACAATTGGGTAAATGAGTTTAAACGTGGCTGTACATCCACAAATGGCGAACATCGTTCTGGACGTGCAGTGACTACCCCCGAAATGATGACAAAATCTACGATATGGTTTTGAATGATAGACGAATCAAAATGATATAGTTGAAGCCATAGAAATATTGCAAGATATAGTATTCAATTTTGCACGAAAAATGGAAATTATGTTGAAAAGTAAGTAAAAATCTACAGAAAACACTTTACTTTTCTGTATTTTTCTAAGGACTTATTGAACAACCCTTTTAAATTTGGGTACATGAAACAATATGTAGCTAGTTCATAAAGGATTGTCTCCTTTAATACATGTTTCTTACAAAAGCTTCTTATGAAAAAAGAATTTGGAATTTTAATCTAATTAACTGAATATTAGATATTTTTTTGCTTCATTTTGGTTATTTATGTTCATTTACCACTTGTATAAACAAACAAACAAACAGTTGAAAGTAAATTTGTGGATTGTACAAAACCAATTGTACACGTACCGACAAAGCCGAAAAAACGCAATTATAGTCACTGGTTGATTTAACGTCCATAATTGTTTGCGCTCGACTGATTGACGTTTTTAAGAAATAGTTTGGTTTCTGTTACTACATTAATATTCGTCTAATGACAAACCTCATCTAGTCGGCGTATGGTGGGAAGTTTATATATAAACCATTCAAATACGGCATTGCGTCAATTTGGTGGTGATTTTTGTGTATAACTTGTTATAATGCTTCTTTACGGAAGCAGTCTTTTTCAGGTGAGTGCGTTTATTTCTTATTAATTCGTGGAATACAAATAAAGCATAGTGGTATGTTTGACATCACCAAGGAGATTTTACTGAATCGTCTAAAAATGCATAGGAACTTTTTAAAAACTAAGCAAATACTGCAAACGAATCTATTCGAGAATCTTAGAACGCGAAGAAAACCTACATCATACTAATGGGTTTCCAGTTATAAAGACCGCTGCGGGAACAGCGAGTTATACATGTTAGATTTCTAATTTATTTTAAGTAGTCATTACGTTCCTGTAACTTGGTATGTGGTAAATACATAATGGAGCTTTTGAGAGTTTTTTTCTTTTTAAAATTGAAATTAATTCTGACGTGATTTCTATTTAACGTTTTTTCATATGGTTGTCAAGAGCATTTTATTTTCTCGTGTCGTCAAATTATTCTCGGTTGATTTAGATATTTTCATTACAGTGCTTGTTATATTACATTGCAAGTTCACAGTTTTATGTTTGTCATCTGCCGCTTGCTTGTAATTTACGAGATAAAGCAATTTTCCGGTATTTTATTCAATCCTACTTTATTGAAAATGTTAAGACCTTGCCGACCATTAATACTGAATGGTCGTCAAGTAAGGTTAAACTTCAAATAAGTTGTTTATTAGATTCACGTCTTTGCGATCATTCACGTAAACACCAAACTATCTTATAATTGTGAGACTAGTCTTTTATACTCTTCATGTTTGTAATGACATAAAAATTCTGCCAAGTATTTTCTCAATAAAATCGCCTGGTTGCACTGGAAATGGTTAGAAACGTTTGGGTTACTAAACAATCTCTCAACCCCCATTTGGATAGCGTAGGGCTAATTATAAGTGTGACGCTACTCGATGGCGCGTTTATGTATTGTGTGACGCTGATCTACGCGTCCGGCGACTGATTAATAACAAGGGCGTCCCAGCATTTCACTTGTTGTTGGAGTCAAGCAGTGTCCTGCAATTTCACATGTATGGTGTAATGAATGCGACAACAATTTGTAAAATGGAAAGCAAGAGTTATAGTATTCATAAATATTGTATATTAAAATTTGAGCGTACCTACAATAACAGCGTTAGTGCTAAAAAAATTCAACAAAATAATTCGGTTGTTTGAAATTAAAGAGGATAGGTTTAGGTTGCCCTTTTAGAAGCTTCTCTATTTTATTTGTATATACTCATTTTCTATAATTCACCAGCAGGTCGTTACCTCTTCAAGCTACTGAGTGGCAGTAAAGTGTTAGTTGCGTTTTAGAAATATGGAAATAAGGAATAGGTTATAGTATCCGATAAGTTTCTTATCATGTTAAGTATTTTTTTAAAATCAGATGTCTAATAATGGCAATAAATATATTATGTCATTGTTAAAGCGGATAATGGAACAATATCCACAAATATAACTTTTACATCGTAGGAAACATATTAACTGTTATGTATACGTACGATACAGCTTTTTAATGAATTGCATTACTAAATACTGTAATTGTTAATAGCGAAAATCAATTACTAATTTGATATGTTCACCAGCGCCCATTCAACCATCACACTGGTCGTGGTATAATTAGATATCGTCATCTAAGTCATTCGGTTTCTTTGGATTAATTAAAAATAATTTTAATTCAGTATGGGAAAATCTGCGGTTAAAACACTAAAGATAAGCAGTACATGGTATAAAACCCGGTATTCATAACAAAAGCGTATCCTCCATTTACATACTTCTTCTCCTCTATTTGAATAGCAATTTGAGGATAGGTCACGTAATTTTTATAATATATATGTATATATTTATGGAGTTCTGTTCTCGTAAATTATATTATTTCTTATAAAGTCCACAGGATTTTTAATTACTGCCAGTCTTCTCCTAAGAGGAGTACTTGGAAGAGATGATTTGCCGAGTTATGCTGAGTTCTATAATACAAAAGCGGCTAATGCTATAAAAGATGTTAATTCAGGTAGGTCTATTAATATAATATATAAGGTAATTTAGAAAGGGTTTGCATCATACCTGTTTTATAGATGTAGGTGATTTAGTTCAGCTAGCAAGTTCTCGCGTACTAAAGTACATGGAAGCAGATAATGAGCCAGAAGAAGCTAAACAGAAGCAAAGATACCAGACATACGAAATACCTAGAGAAACTCTTGCTAAATTTTCATTAGAAGGGTCATATGAAGACGAGATTGATGCATTAGACCGCGAATATTCTAGCCCCACAGTTTATAAATTAGATGCAGTTAAAGTTAGTGATACGCAAAAGGAGGATCCTCCGGAGGAATATGGTTCAACTTCCGGCGAGTCTAAAGCAAGGCCAAATAAATCTGCATATTACGTTTCTAAAACTAAACATTCGAAACCTAAAAAGACTCCTAAAAAGTCGACCGAGGAAGAATCCTATATCCCCCAATATCAAGAACGATATTATCAAGTATCAAAAACGGAGGCGCCACCAATAACAGAAGCACCCTATAAAAACTACAAGTCATACACAGCAAAGCCTAGTACGTCGACTAGTAATGATAAATATCAAATTTCAGCAAGTCAAAATATTGGAAAACCTTCCGATTGCGAAGAGGTAAGGATTAAATCAAAGGATAAAAAGCCTGAAATGAAATGTGTTGTGTGTAAAGATCCAAAAACCGGATCTAAATCAGAACAATGCAGTTATGCATTATCATCAGAACCAGAAGCCTATTTTATTACTAAAAGCGAAAAGTATTCGCAACCTCAAACAGTTGTAAATCAGAGGTATAAGAGGTATGCTGCCGATGAAGGAAAGGAGTTTGATCCATACGAATACTTTAAGGCTGAGTCGCAAAAACATTTCTCAGTCGACGAAGGTGATTTTTTTAAAGATTTCAAATTTCCCTCGGGCTATTTTTCTGGTGATAATTTAGAAAAAAGCGAATCCGAAGTTCAAGCGGAAAAACTAGCAAAAGAAGGTGGTGTATGTAAAGAGATTAAGAAGAATGATATGACCTGCAAAGTTTGCAAAAATGAAAAGTCCGGTGGAAGTTATGAGACATGTTCTTATAGTTCAGTACCAAAAGAAAAAAAATATGCTTTCGTAAGTGAAAAAAAATCAGATGGTAGCCCGGAGCCAAAAGAAAAGGGTACTGAAGAAAAAGATACGAAAGTAGCGGAGAAAAAATTCGAACCAAGAGTTAGTGAAACTGCAAAAGAAGAGGTATGTCCTGTACTTTGTTATTTACTTACTACTGTACTTTGTTTTCATAAAAAAGCCAAATAGGCGAAACTAAGATTTCAATGTTTATTTATATTCAATTTCAGTGTAATTGATCTGATGAATTAAAGAGACGCTTTTTAAATTCGTAATAGTTTTTACCTGTAATTTGATACATTGAATTGTTAACTACAATTACAAAGAGTTATGTTAAGTTGCTAGTTTTGGAGATAAAGAAGATACACGAATATGCGTTAAATGCCGGAGCCACGTCTCCGAAATTTAAAAATTTCTATCTGGAGAGAGTCTACACAAATGCATTGGAGACTTATAGCGACAGTATAAAATAAATAATATCAAATGTAACAATTGAGTTATTTCTTATTAAATGTCTCCAATGTTTATTTTTGTTTGTTATTAAGTTTAATTAGCCTATAAGTTGTAATTAAGAATTTTTCGTTTTTATATATTATTTGTTTGCTCCTCAAGATTTAACCAAATTATTATTTGTAGGTAAAAAAAGATCGGGGCTCATTCAAGGCAAAGTTAGTTGATGATAATCCTTATGAAGTACCGAAACATTTTGTTGAGCAAACAAGACGTCGAGATGTCAACTCAAATGCAGATGACTACCAAAGCAGTGCTAGTGATGAAAACAAAGAGAATCGTTCGAATGACGAATATTATAACAAAATCTTTAACAAACCTGAAGCTTCTGAGGAAAGACAATCGTCATATGATGCCAATAACGAGAGGCAAGATGTTGAAAAGGTATTGGAAGAATTTGCCAAGAAAGATCGTTCTACGTGCAAAAAGGCAGTAAAAAATGGCATGACTTGTTACTTGTGTGTCAATAAGGATGGTACACAACATGAAGAATGTATGTATGTAACGGGAAAACAGCCACAAAGTAGTCACATCGCGTATCACGAAGTTGAACAAATTAAACGTCCAGTGAAAGAAAACCCTGCTACTGCCGCTAGCACTGTTCGCGAAGTCGCGGTTCAGAAAAGAAAAAGACCAATAAAGAAAGCTTATTCCAATACGCAGGCAGCGCCTTCTGTTAAAGTAATCACCACAACTAAGTTCGCGCCAAGTTCCTCTTCAGGCACAATTGTGAATGGGAAATTTAGACAACCAAGAAAATTACGAAGAACGCAAAATTACTCTGGAGCCGATCCTGTCGTTGAGGAAACACGTAGTAAATCAGTTGTCACTCAAGTAAAGGCCCCAAGAGAGATTTTTGCCGATTCTGACGAAGCACCAAGTAATACGAAATACGTATATAGTAAAGAATTAGGTATTAGGTTGCCAAAATATTTTTTGGAGCAGTCAAATTATGAGAAATCATTTAATTCACGATCTTAGTTCTCTGTTCAGCAGTACAACATTAATTTTATAATTGGTAATTGTACATATATTTTTACTCCTAATTCTTTTTTGTCTGACTCAAACAAAATGTTTTTTTTACGTATGTATGCAAGTACAAGGTATACACAAATTGTAACGAAACTTTTAGAAAGCAAGTGAAATGTCGATCAAGAAAAACTAATTTCATGGTAACCGCAAAATATTAAATTTGTAATTACTCGACAACTGGAAATTCTAAAAGCCTTACTTTCAGATAGTTTTTTATATTGCGGTATTAGGTATTATGTAAACCGTTCAAATTAGACGATTGAGCAAGGTGCCCGAGAACGATTAATAAATGCACTGAATTAGTTTTGCATAACAACGACTTGTGTTACTCAACATGTTTTACCTTATAATAATAAACGGTTGATCTTTGTTCATTATACAATTTGTTATTGTTGTTAATAAAACTGTTATATTTACGTTTTGTAATTACTGCATTACTCGTTTATGAATGTATGCTAACAAGAAAATATACACTTCGGAATGTTGTTTTTGTAAACTAATTATCCAGCATTATTTGAATCATTATCATGAAAATAAAAAGTGTAACAAATTTATAAAAAGACCTGTAGCAGCGTAGCTGTATTATTTATTAGACACTACTATACTATTGACCATCTTTGTCAATAGCGATCTTCGTGTAGAACGTGTGCAAAAGCTCCCAATATCCTCATAAAACCAAATATTGCACCAAGCTTATACTAAAATCATAATTTGTAGCATCTACCAATTTAAAAGAGACTGAGTTCAATTGTAAGAAATATTTATGTAACAGAAATTACGTTCGGTATATGTTTTAAAATATTGAGATGTAAAATGAAGATAAAGATTCTTTCCGTAGAATGTAAGCAAGTTTTCCTGACCGACCAACCTTGTAGTTTGTCATTTTCCGTGCCGTCTAGTTAAATGGTCACATACATAAACCCCGCGTTCTTGACTCCAGACGATTAAACTCAACTTTGAAATATTTTTTAAACACTACATTCATAGATCCAATGACTTTTAATACACTACATTTCTTACGATGTCTCCTCTAACGCACTATGGGGCCGATCGCCGAAATCGTCTCAAAGACACCAAAATTAAAACAATATTATGCGACATATATTTTATAATAGTAAACTAACTGGTGTTTTATATCCCGGTTTGCATTTTTTATTTAGAGTTGCTTTATTAAAGTTACAGGCCTGCAAAGTGGAAGGTTCCGTAACATTGAAATACACCTTTTTTCGGAGGTCTATTTTAAGTATACGAATTTACTACCAATATGTCATTGAAATACAAATATTAATACGCCAAGCAAGGTAATTTAATGAGGTTCAGAAAATAACTGTAATTTTTTAAATAGTTGACACAGTTAGGATATAAACAATATTTCGGAAGAAAATTCTGAATGTTCGATTAAGGTTGTAACTATTACCAAGGCTTTTCCAAGCGAACTTTTTTGTTGCATATGGTAAATGACAATGTTCTCTATGAGATAGTAAAAAGTTTGCGCATATTTGCACCATTTTGCACAAACAAATAATATTTTATAGACTGCCCCATCAACATTTACGTTTTGCCGATTTGGAGCTGTTTTTCGCAATTCGTGCTTGTCATGTGGGCTTCTTTAGTAGTAATATATTTAGTTTGCAAATTCATATTTTCATAAATATAATGTGAAATAATATACATGATATATTTACATATATATACGTAAATAAAAAAAAATGATAACTACAATCGAGAAGCCACATATCTTGTTTTTGTTTGTATCAGGTACTGTTTATATCAGCTTCAATAATATTTGTATTTTGTTGATGTCGATATCAAGGTACACACTTCGACATGTATGTGCTTTTTAAGATTGTGATTGGGGATCTAAAAGCAATTACTACTAATAATGAGTGCCTTTACGCCTTTACGCTGAAAAATATATAAAGGAAAAATATACATTTTTCGAAACAAATTTAGAATGTGAGGTTGCAAAAACAAATAATATCGGTTACCTGACAGATTTCTTAAAGATAATGAAATTTGGCTAAATAATAAATTTTCCGTTCCAATTAGCGAAGATGAAGAATCTGGATCATCAACCGAAGCTAAAAGAGAGAGACCTAGTAAAAACGAAAAGCAACCTAATTGTTTTGTCAAACAGGTATCGATACAATGTAATATTCGTACGTTCAGGGCTTACGTTCTTTAGGCGAGAATACAGCAGCTTAAGATGTACTACTACTGCTTCGCTCGGCATCACTAGAGGTAAAGGAGGTAGTCCACCATTGTTGCGTAAGCGTGTACCTATTATTACGCGAATAAAAGATGAAGCGTTGGCTATATTTATTACTGTAGATTTATCTAGAGGCCAGTACTTACCAGTACCTTGTAAATATTGTCACAGAAAGAAAAAGCAAATTGTTTTCTATATATAAGCTCATTAGGAAGCTAAGAGTGAATGTTATCCAGATTCTTCCAGTATTGAAGTGACCGACACAATGGCTAAGTTAAAGGAAGCACTGCTACAAGATTATTGCAGATAAGTTCTGTTGATGTATCAATTGCGGCTCAATGGATTCTATATTGTAAGTGGAGTGGCGATGGATCCTCAGGTCGGAGTGAATATAAACAAATACTTCTGGTGAGAGCGAACTAATTATGCAAACTTATTCATTTCATCTTTGATGCTACTTAAATTGGTAGATGAAGTAACTTCAGAAATTATTTGGGGAAAATCCAACCACACCTTCTATACACTTATGTAGATCTATTTTAATAGAATTTCGTGAAGAAACTCCAGGGAGAACGAGGGAAATTATTAGATAAATTGAAACTCAAATTTGTCCTCATATGCCCAAAAAACTGTTGCAAAGAATGGAAAAGAAATATCAATAAAATAGCAACTCTTCCTTACGATGATAGACGGTTAAGTACTACAAGTATTAACAGACACACCTTCAAGCTCGACATGTCTAGTGTGTCTTGCTAAGCCAATAGAGATGTCCAAGTTTGGACTTTCTTTGATGAAGAGTTGATACAGAGATTCCATATTATCTTGCAAACTCTGCCGTGCGGTAAGAAAATCAATCCAGAACAATTTGGAGAATTTGCTTTAAAAAATGCGGAATACTACCCAAGTAAATATAGTTGGTATTATATGCCTTCAACTACTAATTCAGTGTACGAATAATATACGTTACAATGCAATTTTGCCATTTTTTCTGAGGATGCTCAAGAAGCTCGAGACAAGAACTATCGGCAATACAGATTGCATCATGTTAGAAAGTGTTTTGCAACGTCAAGCTTGCTGGTGAACGTGTCCATTCTAAGGTTGTGGCGATTCTTGGCGGTGGCGTTGAACGGTAAATCCTAGCATTCATACATTACGATCTGGAAACTATTGAAATCATTTATGCATATTAAGTTATTTTTATCTTATGAACAATAAATATGTCGATGTTTGTATTTTCTTTCGAATTTTAAATATTAAACTGCCGAAAAAATTCGTGTACATATATATACTATGAAGCTACAATCTATATTACAAATCACATAATAAAGGTATCCCACGAAAATAATGTCAGAATCTGGGTGTTTGATTGAGAGATGGTCATTTTAAGATGTAGGCCCGATCGGACACATTCGTTAGTTTAACCTGCTGGCACCGACAAGTCAACTTCAAGAAATTTATTCTTCCAGAAAATTAATTTAATTTCACTATTCTCTTTATACAAAAAATAATGATAATTTTAATGATTACTTATTTCGTCTGGAGCAAGTAACATGAATATACTAAAACACGAAGAAGTTTTTATTTCTTTATAACACCGTTTTAATTTAACGAATTATACTTTTTCCTATGAAATTGCTGGATAATTAATTTATGATGGTTTCGGCGTTGCAGTGTTTTTATTGTAAATTTTGAAAACATTACATTATTACTCTATGGATTTGTACGACTGGTACCAGTTATATAATCTTCTTCTGTCGCAACTAATGTTGGTGAAGAAAATTGGGAATTGGACTATATTTTTCAATTTTTTAAATATTTTACGGTATTAGGTAGTGCATGTACTTAACTTATACATTATTGAATTTCAAAGCGCAGGTTAAAGTGTTTTTTCTTACTACGGATTCTGATGAAAGTTTGGGAAGAATTAATTTGAAGCCATAGTAGAAATGTCTTTCGGGTGCTGTCGTGTAATTAATATTTTACTTGACGTTTCGCTGACCATGCTGTCAGCTTCTTCAGAAGACTTCTAAAGACTGCTGTTGTTGTCTTTTGCTCCTCGTTATATATCCTATTTCTGTTCCGCTTTGCTGATCCATAACCGTTCCGTTCCGCTGAATAGCGTCGTTCGTTGTATGATGACTCCGTAGTGCTAACTTCTAACTAAGTGATCTGACCCGGCCTTTTCGCATCTTTAGTTTGAATATATGCTGGGTAGTTTGACGGATATTGCAGATTCCGTTTGTTAGCAAAAGTTATTGCGTGCAAATAAGTTTATTAATGGAATTTCTACTAGGGTGTAACATCACATTAGGAAAAAAAGAACAAATAAGCGAATTGTTTTCGAGTTTACTTCTATTTATAATAATGCCGACAATAAAATCGGTGCGAGGTATAGTTCTGTATTTTTTCTACGTCAGCTACAGCGTCAGTTGTAGTAATATCACAAAACATAAAAGCAAATTCTTTGGTGCACCTGAGAATCTTTTATCTGTAATTACTACAGATTTCAGTTTCAGGTATAACATATTGGACGTTTCAACATTTTTTGTGCAGTGATCGGTTGTCTTTTTTTCAGTCGTTCTAAAGATTGCGCCGGTCATTCTTATATACAGAATGTCTCAACCTTTTGAAATCGTATAATTACGTCTACTGTATAAACAGTAGGAAGTTAAAATTGTCTAGTAACAATAGACGCCATACAGTATCTGCCAGAAATGTTTCCAAATGTACAGGCTGACCGATAAGTACCGAGCCATTTCAAAATAAACCGATGTAACATGGGTTTCGCATGTCTATTTCTAGCGGACTTTAAGATGTTTATAATTTTACCTTAATTATAAATGTAGGGATATCTATTTGTTTTAAAATATCTGAAATGCAAGTAAGTTTAACGTAAATCTTTAGATTAAATCGCATATGTGGCTCTATTTAGACATGGTGAAACGCATTCAAAGTTTGTAGGATGTTTGTTATTAGACACAAAATTTTACCAAAATTAAACAACGGAAATTTATTATAGTTACAGTCAGAGACAAGTATTGCATAAAAATTACTTTTCCTACTAAAAGCATTTGCCAAACCAACTTTAGATGTTAAACACTATGATGCCGTTTATTTCTCTTAGTAGTTCATTAATGAACACAGGAGCTGTAGTCTCCGTACTACACATTAGAAGATTTATAGTATATCCGTTACATTTCTTTATTCGACTGGATGTTTTGTGCATTAAAAAAAAAGAAAATAACCTTAAAATGGTAACTGATGGCTGTGGAAATGTCGTATAAAGGTGGCGTTTAAACTAAAAGTAGAGTCTCAAAGTAGAAATATTTTATCCAAATGGATGATAAATAACCCCGCTTAAATTAAAATTTTCAGAATCGAATTTCATTCTTAAACTTTTAATGGGCCAGTTTTGCAAATTAGCCTGTATATAATAAGAAACAGTATGAATTTTGTCAATTACATATCGAATGAATCAGACAGTACAATATGATCAATAGGCTTGTCTCTCACTTGGTCAAATAATAATTAATGTAAACCCAATACAATGTAACCACATAAATTGAAAAATAAATTATATTGTTCTCCCGTACCCTGAGGAATTTTGCAGAGATCGGTATATATTTATTTAATCTGTACATGAAATTTTGATAATTTTTATTTTCTCATTTTGTTTCATATTATTTTACTTTTGTTGTATTAGTTTGGAATTGTGCAATATTATTCCTGTACGTTTTGTTTTGCCATGATAATTTAATTTGATTGACTGGCGTTTGTTCTTAATGAATTTCGAGAGATTTAAAATTGCTAAAAACATACTAAATGGAACCGCGTCGAAATTGCACTGATCAATCGACATTTTGGTCATAATTGCATGGAGACTTTCCAAGGCTGCACTGCGTTTCGTGTGCCATTTGAATATTATAAAACAAATTTTACTTTCAACTCTCGATTATCGTTTCTAATTGAAATATTCATTCGTTTTCGCTTTTCTTCTGTACTTTTTATACTTTTCAATTGGGCAGGTGTATAACGCATGTTTTTCAAAATATTACAACGTAGATATCATTATGCAGCTTCCTCCGCTAAATATGACCTAATATAAAAACATCTGTTTCAGTAATTAATGCAATATAAAAAGTGGTACCTTCGCTTACCATGATGTATATAAACAGAACACATCAGAAAATGCGTAGAATCATCATGATGTCTGTCGGAATATTCACATGTGCGGTTTCCCAAAGCGCTACCAGCGTCGCTATCTCATGTTAAGCAGTCACAGAACTGCAGGAGGAATGGTTTGGGGAACAGGACCCGGTTTATGTCGCTGCTTCCTGAACGGCAGGCATGCGTTTCTTTGGCACTAGAAAGCGCCAAGAAATTTCGAGTTTGTCGTTTTGAAAGTTGTGGCATTAACTGTGACGCAACAGCGATAGAAGGTAGTTGTTGCGTTTGCCGTGAATTATTCCATCAATACCATGAGGAAGCTAAGCTATCTTAGCATTATATTTTTTGGTTATTGTTTTCTAGGCATTTTCTGATGTGTTCCGGACAAACATTGTTTCCTCAGTTTTGGAAGAAATACAATCTAACGTGGGAACTACCAAATCCGCAGACGCTACGTAGGTATTTGCCGTCAGTGCGCGAGAAGATTGAGATTATGTGATGTGGCTAATTATAGATGAAGTTACAGACATTAAAGATAATTCCGTAGTATCCATTGTAGCACGGACAATGACCTTGAAAGGACCGTCACACCCTTATTTGCTAGCCTGTAAAAGACAGCAAAGATGTATTGCCGAAGCTATTCATAATGTATTAGTTAGAACACTTGACAACTTTGAAATTTTACCAAAGCAAATGTTAATTACGGTTACCGATGCTGCCGCAGTTATGCTTCGCACAGGTCAATTATTCAAAGCTGTTCAACCGAATTTGCTGCACATAACATGTCTGCTTCATGCTTTACACCTTGTAGCAGACAGGCGAAAGCAGTTTTTCTCAAATTACCGAAACGTATTCGACTATTTCGTTTAGAGTGTCTTAACATACCGGAATCGCCGTGGCCAATTCTTACATGATGGGGTACATGGTTAGAAACAGCATTCTATTATTTTAAACATTTTGAAAAGATCAAATTAGTTATTTTACAACTCGACGCTAAAGAAGCAGCTACAATAAAGCTAAGGCAAATGCAATTCCAAAATCCCCAAGTCGCAGCAGATTTAAAAACTATTAACAACAACTACGTCCAGTAGCCGATGCAATAAAAAAATTGCAAAACTCTTCGTTGTCCTTGCGGGATTCGTGTAAAATTGTTGACCACGCCCAAAATGCTACATATTTTAGATGAAAAAATGTTTCAGCCGGAGGAAAATTTAATACTATATTACATAAAAATTTCGATTTTTCTGGATTACGCCATCTATTTAACAATAGTGTTGTGCAAGATCCGTTATACAAATTCAAAGACCACTTTAAATACGCGAATATTATATCACTGGATGTAGAACGATCTTTTTCTGCGTATAAGCAGATATATGCGCCGCAACGGACGGGTCTCAAAGAGACCACTGTAAAAACGTACGCTATGATACAGGTGTTGGAGGCTTCACTTCCGGATTTCTTTTCAGCCATCTAAAGATATTCGGTAAGTTGTTTACTATATTATATCTGCGTTTTCATAAATTCTCTTATTGCTTTTTGTTCTAAATACCGCGCACGTTTATTTCGGTTAACCCAGCGCAATGACGCGACTGCTAGGCAATCGACTTGTTGCGCTCTACTTATCACTAAAGTTCTCCATTTTCCGTGCGCTTCGCGCAATTAGCAGAGACTAGACAGACTCGTGTTTTGTCGACTCTTGGGGAAACCAGTAGGCAACACGAACCCATTCTCATGAGACGAATTAACACGAGTCGGTCTAGTCTCTGCAAATTTCGTGAAGCGCACGGAAAGTGGCAAACTTTACTTATCACTATTAGTCCTTATCTGATTGTTTGAATCACACAGTTCGGAAAGTGATGATAATATCTATTTAAAATTATAGCAAAAAAATAATAATAATTTGATATTCTTGTGGAGCGCTACTGTTTCTTTAACAGCTGATATTTTAACCTTCAGCAGGCCAAGCTACCATTTGTTAGGTAGATGATCATGTAGAGTGCAACCACGCCCCATAAGCAGCAACCATGATAACGCAGAGATTGTTTGAAAACTTGCATAATTTTAAAGATATAATTCAATTTGGTAGATATTGAAATCAAAATTAAAAAAAAAATAGTTGAAAAACCCGATTTCTGAAGCTACTGAAATGCTCAAGTTGCAAAAAGGATATTTTTGGTAATTTCAATTGAAAATTCAAAATGTAGGGTGGGACTGCACCTCGCTTGGCCTAGCGCCTTGCACACTAGAACGGCGGCTCAAATTTTATTCGATCGAGTATTTCTTGCAGTTTCAGACAACACATCAGAAGGTTTTTATAGATCACCTAAAGTCTACAAGATGGCAATTGAAATCATTGCTATGTTTAGAACATTTGATTTAAATTTATTTAATTTGTACATTTTTTGAACATCTGGTAAAGGAACTGTTATAGATTTTATATACATTTCCTTATACCTGAAATGTATCGTTCTTTAGTGCAGTGACGAAATACTATCATAGTTTTTTAAAGACATTCATTAGAAATGAATTATAAAATTCAATTTGTGCATATCTACCCGAAGCGAGCTCCATATTCCTTTATACAAACTGTAGTGCGATTCTTTGTATTTTATTGTACATTTCGTAATATTTTTGGAGTATTATTTTGTGTAATGACTAGAGTGAGTACGTTCGGTGCGAGTGTTACTCGGCCAAGCGTCGATCGGGTATATGCAATAGTGTTTTGTTAATCGTCAAGTATGATCGTAATAGGAATTAACTTATAATATATTTTTCTAAATTGTTTGTTGTATATTGGTTTCGTTGGTATTTTCATATTTTCAAATCTAGAGAAAGATCTTTCATTCTTGGTAGTAAAAGTGTTATTGGAAATTTCTTTTAATAGTACATAATCTGGATTTCCTTGTAAAACCGCATTAATTTTGTTCCGTATCTTTTCGTCAATCGATCCCGCTATATTTTTTAAATTACTAAACAATGATTCTAAGTGTTGAAGGGATTCAGTTAATTTTAAATTTTTGTTTTCTAGAAACTTGATCGTTTTTGTTACGCTTGAGAAATGTTTATTAATAAATTCTAATGGCTCGACTACGCATCGACGCCTTCTCGAAGCAATGCATCGATACAAACGACTCATCCAGTATCGGTCTTTTCCCGAGGCCTTACTACTTGCCGTTAAACTCTGTCAAACGCTGCTACTTATTGGAAAAGTGAAAAGAATAACCATCCGCCTTTTAAATCCGTACAGAAAAACTGTAGGCAAGTTAAATCTCTACGACAATTCTAAGAGAGAAACTACTAGCTTTTCTCAACATGTTCGGGGAAAATATGTGGCCTGCACTATGATTCTCATGCTATTATTCACTAGTATGTAAAGTACGAAAATGGGCATACAGAAATTAAGTTAGAAAACTTTAAGGCTTCGAGGAAATTACTGAATTTTAAGAGAAGGTACGGAAGAGAATGGATTGTTTCCTATAAAATTGTCAAAATTATCAGCTGGTCACGTGGGACCAACAGCTTTCAATTTGTCGAAATTTCAACTGATTTTATTAACAAAGTTAATCCGTTAGTTTAAAGCTACGGCCATGAAAACGCATATAACGTGGATGAAAGTGGCTATAACCTATATAAATAAATACGTGCTGGACGGTGTTTAGCTTTAGCTTAGAGTATGGTGATATTTACATGAGGGAATGTCGGAAAACTTTATATAGTTGTAAGTAGAATAAAAAGGTAAATAACCTTGTGCCAATTCACCCCACGTTTTCAATAATGTTTAAGTCTGTTGACCGTGCCGGCCACTGTAAAGTTTTAATCTTTTTCTCTTTAAACCATTTAGTAATGGTTTTTGCTTTATGAATTGGCGCGTTATCTTGCTGAAAAACAAAATTGCGCCCTTCCCATTGGTTTCCAAAACGTAGAAGATTGTCACGCAATAAGTCTTTATACGTCACAGATGTCATTTTGTTTGTGCAAAACACTATCCCACTTTTATCGCGAAATCCAATCGCTGCCCATATCATCACAGATCCACCCCCTAATTATCTGGTCATTTTCATTTTTGGTTGCTTTCTCAGATCATGATAATAATGCGAGTACCCATCCGGTCCGTCCAAATTAAAACGTTTCTCATCGGAAAATATAACTTTTTCCCATTGTTTCTTTCAGGATACGTGTTCTTCAGCAAAGCACCTCGCTTCTTTGTGTTTCGCCGAAAGTGGCGCTTTTCTCAACATTTTCTTCCGTGATATTACCGGTGACGCCTTTAAAATCCTTTGAAAATTACGCACGTGCGTTTGTACCGCCGTCTGTTCTGCAATAACTCTCGCCGACGCAGAAGAATTGGATGCACACCGCAATATCATGCGTTTATCCTGCTCACTTACAGCTTTCGGTCGCCCCTGGCCTTTTGGTTTGCTGTAATTTTCCGGATCTTTTAGAAAATTTCTAACGCAATGATCGCTTCTTCATAACCGACGAGCAATTTCCTTCTTACTAACACCATCCTGGTGCCAGGCTAGAACTTTACCCCTTTCTATCAAGGATAATTGTTTTTTTCTACCCATATTGCAAACACTATAAAATATAATTTCTCGCGGTAAAATGTGTACACTTTACCAGCACAACCACTGCATATAAAGAGAAGTATCAAATTAAAACATTTTTGCTTCTATTAATGTAATAAATGGATAGGGTCAAAATTTTTGTCGCATGGTATGGTATGGTACAACATTTGCATTGATTTCTTTGTAAATATTTTTTCGTTCTGCAGTTATATTGAAGAAATCGAAAGATTCGAAGGCGACGGATTAGAAAAAAATAATTTGTTAGTGTAAATGTAAAGAAAGAGCTTATAGAGAGGCTAATGATGGTTGTCTGGAAAACAGTGATTTCAAAGATACAAAATAGCTGTTTAAGATATGTGTAAGTCCAACAAACTAGATCATAAATTGCGTAGTATATAGGATTCAAAGCAATACATTTAGTTTATTTGATTGTAAGGCATCTTTAGGTGTGCATGGTAACGAACGCTACGAGCTTAGGTTATTTTGTTTGTCATTTATTAATTAAATCTAATAGTATAATTTTTCCTTTTTAGTAGAATATGGTTTGGGAATTATTATCCAAATGTCATTGTGCAGAACCAGTTTGAAAAGCAGGAATGTGTTATAGGGAATGTGTATATGTTGGCAGTAATGTAAAGTAATATTCCATATATTTTTTTATAACGCAATATAGGGAGAAAGTAAAAAAGAAAAAACGTCTAATAACAGTAATTACATTGGTAAACAGTGATTCTATTGTTTCCGTTATTAGAGCAGTTTTAGGGTAACTTAGCATTATTTATTCCATATTTGCTAACAGTTTTATAATATTGGCTCTAGTTTTTATGATAATGATTTTATTTGAAGAGGTATGAAGAAAAAACGAACAAATATTAAATTAGATATTTATTGGCGAAAAATGCCTCAAATTATAATTATGTATAATTATACAAAGTAAAATAAACAAAACTAAAAAGTATGTTTCTAGTAAAAAAACATATCACTACAAATGCTAGATGAAATGCCGTGTGTATGATTTTGTATTGTGTTTGGACTTGAAAGCAATCACGTTCCAGGTTTCAACAGCCATCATGTGTGCAGTATTCCATCTTCATTGATGCCTTTGCTCCATTGGTATTATGCGTTGATGCTTGTTCTTCACTAGATTCGCCGAGGTTTTCTGATAATCTGTTCAGATGGTTACGCAGAAGTGCAGAAGAAGAAGAAAGTGTAATTTAATGCTCATATTAGCACCCGTTCTCTTAAAATGAACGAGCATATTTCGTACGAGTTCTTTATAATGTTCTGCCTTATTGTTACCCAAGAAGTTCTTAACCCTAGTAACAAAAGAGCACCAAGCACAAGCTTCAATATCAGTCATAGACTTTGTGAAATTCAAGTCGTTAATAAGTTTGTGATTAAAAGGATCGTCATCGGTGAACGATTTACAAATATATTTAAAGTGTTCCCTTTCTTTATGTAAGGTTTTAGCAAATTGTTTCATGGCTCCCAGCTCTATGTGAAATGGAGGCAAAGTGATTTTATCCCTGTCGAGCAAAAACTCGTTTATGTTCACTTTATCTACAGTTAATTCTTCTCTCGGCTGCGATAACTCACACCTACTCTCAACCAATGAGAGCGCACCTTGAGGTGCAACGCCATTTCGACGGTACCAGCATGACATATGCGAAAACATGTTGTGACATGTCGGAAAAAGCCTGCAAACTTTCGTTTATCGCGATGTAAAAATTACAATTGTCGGAAACAACGCAACCATTGAAAAAATGCCCATTTAACTAGAATAAAACGAAAACTTAGTTGTTATACATTATTTCAAAAACTAGAGCCAATTAGTGGAAATGTTAATTGTCTCTAAGTTCCTTGCTTCAAATGCAGTATGAAATTGTATAAACATCTTTGGTAATCGAAAAAAAACTTTTCTTGGCCTGTGTTATCTGTGCGTATTGCGACTAACGGCTATAGCGGTTGCATTAAATTTTTCAAAAAAATATATATTCATATTGACAAATTTTATAACAGAAACTTTGCATTAAAGGTAACGTTTAAAGGAAAAAATAAAACAAAAAATAATCTCATTTATTTTTACTAAATATAAACTGCCTACAACTATGAGTGAATGTGACAGGATTTGAAATAAGGGCAAGACGGGGCCTGAATTGTGGGGCCTATCACATTTTATAATATAATACTTACATACCGTGACAACCTGATAAGTTGGCCGTCCTCTTTGGTATATTATTACACATTTTACAAAATAAGTTAATTTTAAAAATAATACTCGTTTAGGCAGACCTCTTCGATTACTTGGTAATCAGATTAGGTCTTAGGAAGTCTTTTGCAAATTTCAGAGAATTTACAAACGTTTAGACTGTCACCTGAAATGTGCAGAAGAGTACATTTTTGACAATTTAGGGAACACAAGTAATTTTAATGATCCAGTACGTATAATTGTGACTAGTTGACAGATTCAGAAGTTAACAAAATAAAGTTAACGATTTGTATGAAAATAATTCAGTGCAATAGAGTTATCATTAAATATAAAACTAATATCGATTTTAAAAACAATAAAAAACATTAATTAATGAATAAACAAAGTCATGGTACAATAAAAGTATGAAGTGCGCTAACATAAATTATACTTCTTTGGTGTGACTTATAATACTAAATTTATATAAAATATCATAAAAAATCTGTGAAATGCATTACACGTGTACATACAATAAATAAGAAGAGAAATATATTCGTAGTTTTCTGAGACCATTTCGTCTTACATTACACAGGCTTCATAGGTATTCCGCTGTTCGAACGTAAATCGACGCACGTATTTATCTTAAAACAAGTGTATTCACTATTATACAGCTAAAGATATCTACAACACCTCTACACAGAAGTTTAGAACTTTTTTAAGTTTCGTCAAACTCACACCGAGAAAGAATCTTTAGTGCAATTTTGCAAGCTTCTTGCTAACCTAAATTCAAGTCACTGGTAAATACAATTTCCGGTTTAAGACATGCGCTGCCGCTCTCTGTTGGTGAGTTGGCTGAAGCTAACGAGTTGGCTCTGGTTGCCGCTAGAGGTGAGCGGCTGCTCTGTTCCGGGTTTGTACACTGGCCGCTAATGTGAGCAACTGCGTTATTTATCGGGCCGTCGTTGTTTGTATAGTAATATGTTGAATCTGCGAAAAATGTCATTTATTAATATATGTATATTAGCAGAAACCGCAAATATTGGAAAATTAGTTGCTGCAATCTCTTCAATTATGAAATTTATGATTAAAATTCCGGTGGAAGTGACGTCAACTTTCTTATTTTAAATAAACAATATTTTTGCGATTTTGGAAAGACAATCGAAAGACGAATCCAACTCTTCACAAATACGTTAGCTCAAGAAATATTACGATGTGCAGCAATAATGGTTTTGCTAATCTATTTCTGCTTGGAAAAAGCGCCAAATTGTCTGATGCGATGATCTAATGAACTCATTGTTAGGCAACATAATCATAACAATTTTTCTGTATCTTTCAAGTGTCGGTTCGTTGTTCTCCGAATTATTTTTTCTCTATTTTAACCTCTTTTGTTAATCACTACTTCTTCATTTTATCCAGTTTTATTCGAATTAATTAGTTAAGACAAGTTCTTTTAAGTTTATAGAATTTTGCTGGAGATTAGCATTGTTCCCACAGAAATCGCAAACTAGTCAGATTTTTTTAGCCAATCGAATCACATTATTTGTCGTGGTTACCTAATAAATTCAATAATTTAAATCTTATTATTTTCTGTTAGTCACTTCGTAGTATATGTTGACAAATTTACCGAATATTAAAATTAGTTAAAGTTTATTTCACATGGTCTACGGGGAGGCTAAAGTCAACAATATAAAACATTGAAAAATAATATTATCGGTCAAAAAGTAACAAATTTAAATAAATCTATCCTTAATTAATTGTAAGAAAGTTCGGCAGCAATCAAAAAGAAACATACAAAAATGAGAAGAAAATGATAACGAGAACAGAAAAGAGTGAAACTACGACAAATCTAGGATACAATGACAATAAATAACAAAAATATATTTTTTTTAGAAATGATTACGTTGTTTATCACGAGTTATTTGGTTCAATCGGTTGTCGTAGAAGACAATTTTTGTTGTTATACAAAGTTGATTCTTTTCTAGTCAACTTTGTATAACAACAAAAACAGTCTACCAAAAGTAATACATGTCGTATCGTTGGGTTCACTTTTCGATTACTTTTCCATTGGAAATAGAAAGGCTGACCACACTTCTGGTAACATCGGAAATGTAACTGAACTGTTGATAGCGACAGAAATTAGTTCCGACCGGCTGATTTTTTCTAAAGGCACTAGCTTCTGCTGATCAAATATTAGTATGAGATGTGCATTTCGCTAGAGAATGGGTACATTACGTCATTGAAACATGACTATTCCAAATGCAATTAAGCCAATAATTGTTAGTACTAACCTAAACGCCACATACAACTGCAAGAGAGATGAAACAATACGCCCGCCTATGATGTCAGCGTTTTTGCTGCTTAGCCATAGAAACTATGAAACATAAGTCTTTCTGTGGATGGTATGACGTAAATGTGCCAATCATCTAAGAAAACGCGCTATACTTTAGGACCTTATTGTACATTAAAATGATAAAATACCGTATCAACCTGCTATTTGACGTGAATGTCAAATTATTAGTTTTGGATTTGAAAACGTACTGTATAAATTGATGATCAATACACTTGTTTCAGACAAACGAAAAGTATTAAAAAAACATAACCATATATTCAGTTAGTTGCGAAAGTTCAAATTTGAATAAAACGTAAAGAAAACTCAGGTTTTCTTTATGTTTGTGCATCAAAATTTTATATATGTTTTTATTTTATTGACTTACGTTTTTGTTTAGGATATAGAATTATTAATTTCTGAATTAAATACGTTGGAAATGGAAAACCGGTTAGAGGACTATATTCTTGGTTTCCGGGTTGGAACCGTGTAGTTGTCGTAGCTTCTGCCGACGTTTCGTTCTCACTCTCGTGGGACATCTTCTAGACTGCTACTGCGCACTAACTGGGGACTATTCATTCTGGAGAGGTTTATATTGGGCTTATTACAGGCTAATGGAACAGAGAAGTTACGGACCAATAAACCGTGGCGGTTGCTAGGAGGTTTAATCAGTTGGCATTTCCAGGTATGATGTAAAGATTTGCCACTTGCAATTTAAAGATTTCTATAGATTTATAGGTTACGCTCACCAACGTGGACCCGGTTACACGAGTGCTGATCGTCACCGTTGTTATCACCCTTGTTTCGCCTATGTTCACGACCGCACGAATATGGAATCTGGTAGACACCGGGAGTTCCATGCGGTCTTTGATGGGAAAGAAGTCTCAGAGTTTGAAATTGGCTTTGAAAATGGTTTTTATGTTGTATGCAAACGGTGACATCTTGAATGCAGGGTAGGAAATTAGGATTGATGTTGTGGAAGGGTTGTTGTAGCGGCTGACGGTTGGTTGAATATCCTTACTAGAATAATTATTGCAGATAAGAATTTCGGTCATGTGGTTCAGTTCTTGAGGAAGTGAATTGAGTTCAGATATGGAAATGGCCTTTTAGACAAGAGAATTGGTAGTACTGCGTTTTCGGTAAATGGAATGTTCCAACGTACCGTCAGGGCGCCGGTGTATAAGAACACCCAAGAAGACAACCGTCTGGTTCGATCTCCATGATAAAGCATATGAGATCATGTTGGGTATTCAGAAATGATAAGAAATTGTTTAAATATTTGTGTAAAAATACTTTGGCTTAAGGTTCCCATAAAGATGTTTGCGACGACAGGAGACAGAGGAGATCCCATAGTTGCCCTGATACTTGCTCGTAGTATTTACCAAGAAACTGGAAATAGGTAGAAGAAAGGTTTCAACCAAGTCAGTCAGATCATCCAGTTGGTCATTGGAGATGAGGAACTCTCTAATAACAGATTCTGTATCCAGTGTGGAAACTTCGGTGAATAAGGATTCCAGATCAAAGCTGACAAGTAAATCACGTGGATCTACTGTCAACTCTTTCAGTCATTTGACGAAATGTTGGGAACTTTGGATGAAAGAGTTGCTGTGTGCAGCGTAAGGCTATTTGATCCGTAACTTTTTCGCTCTATTTTCCAGTAACAAGTCATAACATATAAAAACCCCTCCGGAGCAAATAGTTACCAGTCAATATGCAGTAACAGCCCTGAAGATGTTCTATAAGAGTGAGGACAAAACATTGGTAGAAGCTACGACAACGACGCGGTTCCCACTCGGAAGCTAAGAGTATAGTGCTATTGACGGCCGCGGAAGTCCATGTTTACTTGGGAGTTTACAAAATCAGTTTTGGTGAAACGCTCTGTAAGAAATTAATTATAGACAAACATATTTTAATACGCAATCAAGCTAATACCACTTAAGGTAAACAGACCAAAAGCATTTGTACGACAGGTATAGACATTTTATACACTGTGGATCAAATCAAAATTTTTAACGCTGCGTACAATTAACAGCTTGCCTCAATAGTTGACAAACAATAATCGGTTAATGTCAGTTCTAATAATTGTTCGCGTGTTTTAGAAAATACTCTAGAAAATAGTAGGATTAGGTGAAGGTAAATTTTCAGACATAATTGTAAAGGTTTCCGACGAATATATACTCACTGTTTACTTACTGAGCAACCCGCTGCCGGCGCTTCCGTATCCGTACGTTCCATAGGCTGCTCCATATTGACTATATGCTGTGCTGTAAGCGTAATCTGTTCCTGGTACAACCGTGCTGCCGGCTGTAAACGAAAAAAAGGGCTTAATATCTTTTCGGTAGCATAGTTGCTAAGTTTTCCCAAGAGATTTTGACCGTCACCACTGCATGATTAGAAATGTACCTGTAGAATAACCGAAACTTGGCAACATCGTTGAATAGTGTTGAGAAGGTCCATTTGATGGTTGAAGTACTGTGAGACCCGTAGGATCAGGTGATCCTGTATGTGATGTCGGTTGACTTCCAGGCTCTGCGGGCAGAGTGAGCGGTAGACCAGGAGATGCTCCGTCAACTGTTGTTCCTAGCCCAACTACGCCACTGTACGGCGAACTATTTTCCGCTACCATGCAAATAATACAATAATATAAAAATTCAATACACAAATTCAAAAAGTATTGATAGGTATAAAAAGTAATACTAAATTTCAGTACATGCAAAATTAATTTTTGTTGTCTATAATGATCTTAAAACAGTTGAAACGCATTAACACTCAAATTGGAGATCTTTAAAATTCGTATTTGAATAAAAGCAACATAAAAAGTAACAATAAAGAAAAAAAAAGTGCATTAGGTGTAATCTACAGCTGCTTCTGAGGATTTAAGGATTCTATGTTAGTTATTATAACTAGATATGCATGCAGCATTCAAATGCGGCTTTTTGAAAATACAGCATAGTAGATCCAATTTCATGAGCAAAAGTATCGTTATATTCAAGTGAGTTAAAAGTAGATGTTTATTCGTACATTAAAAGATGTGTAAGAATTTCTTCATATTTAGTCCATATAATACGATTTAATCGAATTAGAAACATAAAATGATACTTGGTATTTTAAACGTAAAACCTACGAAAGCTAATATGTTAATATGCCCATCACCAAATTACCTTTCAGTAACTGCGTTCTGTACAATAATTTATCTTCAAAACAGTTGCTTCTTCAACAATGTAGTTATATTTTGAAGGACATTGCATAAAACATTAAATTACCAAGGTTACATTAAAAATTCTAACGTAAAAAAGTAATTTCTGTGCCAGCAAATAATAAAATTGCATGAGAACACAGGAAGAACGGATTGTACATGATGCTAATAAGACGATTTAATTAAAGAAGTCAATGCCAAATGATGCAACAACAATAGATTAAGAAAACAATGAACATCATAAAAGCATGCGAAAATAGGATTTTTAGAAACATGCAGAAGTACGTGTTCATATTTTACACAGTACAGTGGCGTAGCGAAGAGAAGGTGCGTTTTTTCTTACATTTTATTTATCCGACACCCTGTTCCCTACTTTTGATTATCTAACTTACCTGTGTGATAGGGTGATAAGGCAGGTTCTAATATTCTGGTCGTTTCTATTTTCATTTCGTGCATTGTTATTGGAGCCAAGGGAGTTAACGAACTTGCTCCTAAATTAAATTGTCAATTGTACAGATATGGATATTCCGATAAAAAATTTACGAAATTGAAGCTTTAAATGTGTATGCATACAAGCTGAATTATATGGAGTAAATCAACGCATATGATATTTACCTAACGATCCAGCCAGTGGTGGCGTGTACAGATTCTGGGGGGTTGTTTGACTCATGGTATTTATGGTGTCGTATATGTCCGCAGCAGAACTGGCAACACCTACCCCAGGAAAGCCTGCGTGAGTATCGTAGTACCCTTGACTTGCTCCGCTTCCCGTACCGCCTAATTCCGACAACAACTTATGTTCCTCCTTTATACTCCATTTACTAGACCATAACTGTAAGCAGATAAAACGTATGAGTTGATGTCTTTGCTTATCATTGTTACAAATATATAAATATCCATTGTCAATTAGAAAAAGCAGATCCACAGTTTTAGTAGAAAGGACAAAACAGACCTGCATCTTTCAGTAACTTTAAGTCATTAAATTTCTCTATAAACTACAAGTTGTTGTATAATAAGGTCGAAGCTTTTATATTGTACTCAAAAACGTTGATTAGTTAGATATATTGAAAACAATGCTTACATTGGAATAGAGTTGATCACCGTTGTATTGCGTCCGTTGTCTCTTAATATCATCATCTGGATGCCCGTTTATATCTCGATTTTCATCTGCAACAAAAATGAACATGGCTTTTAGTGTATTATACAGAGTTGGCCACCTTAGGATACGAAATAAGGCTACACGATGTATACGGTAATGAATGGTGAACGTTGCTGATACAGTAAAAGCAAATGTGGAGGGTATCAAGGGTAACAGTGAGAGTTTGGATGTTATGTAAACGAGTTAATTTATATAAGTTGCTTAGAAGGCGATAGGACGGGAAATATAAGAAGAAAACAATGGTTAACATGACAAGAATCAACCATGAATACGAAGAATTAAAAAGGGGTATGCTAAAAGGAAGAGCAAGATTAAAAGCAAACGTCCAGATGGTTGCGAGAAGGATATATTAAGAAAATTGGAAAAGGTAGAAGACAATACAGGTGCTAATTCCAAAGAATCGGCTGATGACAAGAATGGTCGAAGAAACAAAATGAGGTGAATATCACGGGTAGCAACATTAATCGAGTTAGTTTAAGTTCGATCTTGCATATATTGACTTCCATCTAGTAATATTGAAAAATCGGCTTTCAGTTGATTTTTCTGATGTAATAAAATTTTTAATGTTACATTCTTTTTTATTCCTAATAAGCACACAATCAGTAAGCGTAGGTAACACATTAATTGCAATTTTTATACGTCTATATTATGCTGAATGTTACCGCCTGCCATGTATGAAATATACTCCATTCCAGTCGATATATTTGTAGCTATTGGAGAGTTGGTTGCCAACGGGTATCCATGTTCATGTAAAAAAAATATCGATGAAATGTTGATGTCAATTGATTTCTTATTATAAACTTTAGAAGATGGTTAGGTTTTATACTTAGTAAAATTTTGGATAAAAATTTTTTTTTACTTCTCTGGTTAAGCTTTTCAATTTGGTATGTTGAGATTATTTTCGACGAAACAATTAAGCAGAGCAAATCAAACATATGCTAAATTGATGATATGGTCATATTTGGAGACTTGGAAAGAAATCTACAACACAATATCAACATAATTAACGAACAGCTAGAGAAGATACATATAAAAATAAATACATGAAAAAACAAAAGTAAGATAGAAGTAAAAAAGATAGACATGGACTAGAAGACAAAAAGGAAATATGAGTGGTACGGAAATGAGATTCCTACAAATAAAATAAAGAACGACTGAAAATAGCCTAGGCATCAAATAAAACACAACACGGACAAGTCAGAAGATTAGGACACACTCTAAGAATGAATGAAAACAAATTAGTTAAAACAGTTTATGAGACAAGAGAAAGCGGGAAAACAAAAAGAAGAAAACTAGGAAAGACATGGAGTAAAGAACTGAGAAAAGCAGTAGAACAAAGAGGTGTCAAATGGGAAAATAATCGAAAGAAGAAGGAGAATAGGGAAGAATCGAGAAAAAATATTGAAGAAGACAGTGCAACTCCACTCAACCTTACGCTGAGAAGCTGCAAGGTTCTCAGGACCGAGTAAGTAATTGAATTTTCTGCTTAGTTTGAGACAACCTTTAATATAAGCTCTAATGGTTTTCTCTTCTTACTATCACTAATTCTCAAATTGCGTACTCGCCAGATTTAATGTTCTTTTGTGTATAACTATCTATGAATTCGAAAGCTTGAATTGAAACAATTTTAGGTTTTATATATTAACTCTGACCGTGTTCATGGCATTTTAAACAGACGACAGTAGTGCATTCCAAAAATTCTGGAAATATTATTTTCTTTGGCTGATTTTTAACTACATTTAATTTTGATCATTTTCATATTTTGCTACCATATTTCACTTACTCTTACATTGAAATATCGTGTGTCTCTAAATCTAAATAAAGACCATTTTTATTGTACAATGCTAGAAGGCAGTGTAGGCAAACTGGATGATTTTAATTGGTTCGCTGTCCCGGCTGCCAGAGCACAATACTCGTAACACAAAGATCGAAAACTCAAGGGACACATTCCAATCTATTGAGAGTTCAAGTGTCGACCGATCCAATAATATCCTACGTTAATCGAATGCACTTTACCCGATTTTAAAATTAAATTGAAATCATACTTACAGGTAGCGTCTTTGCGTACGAATGTTGTGGAATTGTGTAGATAGAAATAATCTTTTCTGGATCCTTTCAAGTGAGAATATTAAAATTGAACTTAATTTAAGTTATTTTCAACGAATATATAATTAGATGAAATGACGAGAGTCACATAAATTGGTAAAATGTGCGCTTTGCTGCGATACAGTGATTATTTGATTAATAGAGTTTAATATATCATTTGTAGTTTGTATTCAGCAGGTATATAATACGTTGTGGAACTAGGCGAATCAGAATTGCTAGGGTTTCTACGTGTACTAGTTTCCTTAACAGCGCATACAGGATAATAAATATTCCTCAGATTTGTCCTCGTGATGCGACGTCTATTCATTAATTACACAATTCCTCTTATTATAATAACAATGTCCATCGGAGCGCATTAATCAAATCGAAGAGAGATTTGTCACAGTGTATATCTTGCCCTAAAGGATCACATTTCACAGCATGTTGCTAATGTGCAAGCTACTGGACCGTACGGCCAGTAACAATGCCCACTAACTTAGTGATTAGCCATCACTCATCTTGTGACACTATTGTTCTGAGATTAATCGATTAACACAGTAATTATGAGTAGTTTCATGCCGTTCAATTGGATAAAGATACGGTTTTGACTTTTATTTAAATTTATATAAGCGGCGAAAGGATCCCTCCAAATAACGGCATTTAGCATAAAGTAAACACAGTAAAATCAATAATAATTGCGTGCAATTGTTTCATTAAAAACAGATGCCACAATGTATTATGAATGACAAATATTAGGAAACGTGTGTGTGTTTCTTTAGAAAAAAACAAGAAAAGCACTATTTTTCTATTAAAATTAGAGTAGTCATGTTAGATGTAGTCTAACTGAAACGACAAATGTAATCAAATTAGCTCAAATAACATTCCAACGCGTTAGAAAAGTTGTACCATAGGTATTTATGCAAATCTCCTGATGGAATGTCCTGTAGGATGGGTCAACGATTTGGTAAAATCTATTTATTTATTACACTTAATAAAATTAAAATTTGACATACACAGACGTAATTATCACTATACGTATAATCTACAAATGTTTTGCGGGACAATTTATCTACACAATAACACAACTAATATTGTTTTTGTTTCGTATATTACACTGAATATTCTATTGTTAAAGGTACATTATACCTTAATCCAATAGTTTTTCAGAATTCGTTTTTCTAACGTAAAGAGTGGGGGTAACAATCAAACTATTACAGAGCAGGATAAGGATAATAAGAAAAAGAAGATCAGCAAAAAAGAATTGAAATCATTAGGACATAGACTACAAGAGAAAGAAACAAGAGATAAATATGCGGAATTGATAACAGCGGCGATCGAACGAAAAAGTTTATGATTGGAAATGGATGAATGAAGAATGGAGAATGTTTAAAGAAATTATAACCAAAGCTGCTCCGGTGGATTGTGGTGTCGCTTTCACTAGAGGCTCCAAAAAAAGAACTAGCTGGTGGAATGGTAAGATTAGAAATGTCACTAAAGAGAAAAAGAAAGCATGGAAACAGTATCTGAAACACCAAACTCACAAACAAAATTATCAAAAATATATATATAAACAATAAGACGTTGGCAAAAGGTAAGGTAAAATCAGCAAAAGGTAGAGGGCGGGAGGAATTTGGAACAGAACTGAAAGAAGATAGTGGGTACAATCAGAGATTTCTACAAAGTGTTAAAAAATATGATAATTAAAGAACAAAAAGAGAAACAGAAATTAAACAAAAGATAAGGAAGGAAATCAGATAAGTCGGCCCAAAAAACTATAACAGGTCTGAAATTGAAAGGAATAGCATCTTTCCAAGAGAAAGTTAAAGTAGCGATGAGAAAACTGAAAAATTGAAAAGCGCCAGTGATGAATAATATAAAAGTTGAATTTTGTGCAAGGACAATGAGCGGCACGCTGTATTATGTAGCATTTATAATGGGGCATGTAGAATTCAAACTGTTCTTTGAGTTCGGAGTTCGTTTTGATACCTGTCTTTAGTTAAAGTTAAGTAAACGATGTATCAAAAAGTTAGCAGCTGAAAGTACCCCATGTGTTCCCATGAATAATTAAAATTCGGTAAGATGAATCCATTATCACTGCTAGGTTTTCTATATACGCCTATTATTAACCTATTTCTATCTATTATTACTAATTCAGTTGTTTTTCTTTATTCTTCATGAGTAAATTTAAAGGAGGAAAAGTTTGAATTCGGTTCTAAAAATAAATAGTAGAAATGTCTTTCGGGTGATGTCATGTAGTTAATATTTTACTTGACGTGTCGCTGACAATCCTGTCAGCTTCTTCAGAAGATTTCTAAAGACTGCTGTTGTTGTCTTTGGTGCTCGTTATATATCCTATTTCTGTTCCGCTTTGCTGATCCATAACCGTTCTGCTTTGCTGATCTGAACGTCAAGTAAAATATTAACTACACGACATCACCCGAAAGACATTTCTACTATGGATTACGGCCGTGAAAGCCTACACTCATCTAAAAATAAATTCTTGAACGCTGGTGTTAAAAATGCAAAAAATGTCATTGATATATCTCCTCCATAGCCGAGGAAAACAGGCCGAAGTATTCCGAAAGTTAATATTTCCTATACCCATCTCTCTTAGTTTTTGAGATAATTTTAGATTTTTGCGAAATCCTGCTTTTTACACGCTACAGTGGTGATTCAAATTTTATCCGATTATCCGAGTATTTATTGGAGCTTCCGGCAATGCAATCAAGACATCAACTACATTCTACATAATGTCCATCGATATCACTGCCAAATTTGAATCATGTTATTTTACTTTTTTAAATGCTCAGTATATTTTTGCAGATTCTAATAAAGAAGTTCTTATAGAAGTTAGTAAATTAAATATTAAGCTATGTAGATAAGTCTGTTGACGACGAAATAAACAAACATTTATCGTATTGCCTCGACGTATTCTATGGATTTTAAGAAAAGAAAAGAAGAAAGAGAGAAACCTTCGCATTTGATTTATTAACTATATATATTAATATATATTTTTTATTAAGAATTTTATTAAAAATTTATTAAGATATATTAATTATTTGAACCACACACGGTAAGGGAAAATGTTTATAGCAACATTTTAGAGCATTTTCTCTATGGAATTCTAAAAGATACACGAAATGTCGGTTTTGAAAAATAGAACTAGCATGACAACGACTTCGATAACCATCTTGTAGATGCTAGTTTTTATAAAGAAATTCAATGTATTGCCAAAACCTTTGACAATTATCTCAAAAACTAACTTAGAGAGGCATAGGAAATATGGATGAAAGTTGGCCTGAGTTGAAGTGTGGGTTCTAAAAACGTGATAACGTATAGGGTGCTCCATTTAAAAAACTAAATTTGTATGGTTTTCTAAATTGAATTATATTCAAGTTTACAGGGTTACTTGAATGAATATATGTTGTGCTATACTGAGGGAGAATTATTTGCCACCCGCGTGCTAAGTGGACATGCGATATGTTTTCAGTCTTATGTATGTACCTATTGTAACTTCCTTGATACCGTCAGTTAGTCATTATATTATAGTAGAAACGTAGACATTTACGTAACTCTGCATAAAATTATAAAATAAGATGATTTTCTAATAATGACTTACAACAATTATGCAGTTATATGAAAAAATAACAAATTAAGTATTTTTTTTATTTCAGCAAATTAAGATTATAACTGATCACGATCAATTGGGATTAATCTACGTTGTTTTTAATTAGCCACATTTATTGATATTATATGTATTATTAAATAGAGCAAAACTTTAATAGATTCAGTGCTTACAATTACAAGTTTCAGTGTGCTTTTATAATTGAAATCATCTGGAAAACTGCCGCGATACTAACATGACAATTGAAATTTTAATAAGATCGAAGTATAGTCACGTTAACGCACCTGGGCATCTCCACGTTTATTAGTTTGTTATAGTGATCATTAGTGTCAAATTATTTTAATAAATTACGTCTGTTAATTGAACGGCAACATGGGAAATTACACGGGCGATTAACCAATCCATTCACCTGGTCGGTATTCGTTCAATAATTTTTAGGACGAGCATTAAGACAAGAATTTTAATTGTAAGAATATTATATTTATTTTGCGCATTATATACATAAGGTTACCCTATATTGCTGTTTGCTTCTAAAGAGGATACAATTAACAGTCTTCGACCGGAATTCCACCGGATTTTGTCCCTGAGGCTAGTCTTTGTCTTAAGATAAGGCTCTTGCGTTGTTTGAAATAAGTGACCATCGCCTTTTGTGTATGGAGTTCTCCTTAAGACGCAATCCCTTGCCTAATGTATAACGTTAGGGTGGACATATATTGTTCTAAAGGAAGTGTCAAGCATTGTATTTCATGTAGCATATATCAGTAATACTTACGAAACGATTATACATGGAGAGTAAAGTTCTCCTCAAGTAAAGTTCTTTTACTAGTTCTGTTCTTAATTCATACGTGAAATACATTCATCAAACGTATTTTACAAAAAAAAAGAACAATTGGTGTCATTTGATACAATCTATATGGAATGCACAGAGTGTTTCGTTTTCGAGAACAGAAACCATAACAGATACTAATCTCTTTTTGAGTGGTTGTTAAAACTACCGGGTCATATTCATATTTTTAGTGTTTCTAGTGTTGGTAATTTTAATAAAAGAAAGAAATATAAATGAGAGAATTGGAATGAAAATGGTCTCTTTTTTCTCACAAAATTCATTCCGTATCACTTTTACGGTAGGTAACGTTACTGTTAAAACTGACTGATTTTTATGAAGTTGGTTTAGTCTGGATTATGTATCAGAGTACGTAGCTAACTGTCATCGTTTACTTTTCCTCGTTATCTTGTTTTGTGAAATAAAAATAATATTTAGTAACGCTTTACATATCTTGGTACTTGAGCAATTGTGAACGCAAATGAAAGGTGAGTATTTAAATGTTAAGATTACGGTTTTGCTATGTATACCTTTTAAGTGAGTTAGAATTTCAAAGATCGTTGTACCACTAGCGATAATGTTTAAGAATAAGCAAATATTTGGAACGAAACACTAAATTACTGAGATCTCAGTTGTTAACAGCACATCATCAAAACTGAAACAAAAGTATTCCCTTGGAGTTAAAGCTTCATCTACTTTTAATTGAGGGAGACATTTCTTGAACGTTTTTTCTGGGTTCTGATATCATTGTCATTCTTTGGGCATAAGTCCTATCAGTATAATCTTGCACACAGTTTTAATGTAAGAATTAATCAACCGAGTGGTAATAAGATACACCAGGTTACAGATGTATGGTATACATACTTCCCTAGTAAGTAATAAATAAACGAAACGTAGCAAAGTTAAAGTAAAACCAATGAAACGGAGTTTCTTGTTTTCTTTTACAAAAGACTTTAAAAACGCAAATGAATACAACACTTGAAATTTAGGAATTCAAGCTCAAACAAAAATAACAGAATTCACTATTCATGACCACTTAGTTCCATAGAATTTACACTATTGGTACGAAGAGTTTTATTTTTATGCTACTGTCGTTATAGTGTGAAAAAAAAAAAACTAACTACATCACTGAATTCTACAAAATACAAAGTAATTAATTAGTGGGTTTGAATATTACATTTTCAGCTTTGACACCGATTACAGTAGTCATGATCTAATGTACCTACTGTTAGTATAGCTACTCATGATGTTGCTGGAATCACTCATAGTGAGAAGAGAAAACATCGCTGTTTTATAGATGGCAGATGCGTGTATGTCTTGGCACTAAATGGCATAAAGAGATATACCTGGCTCGTCGTTTCGCAGGAGTGACATAAGTCGCGAGGGAAATAGCGATATGAGGTAGAGAATACGTTCGGAACAACGCTGATGACGCGCGGTAGGGAGAAACAAGTTGGTCAGCATTTTCTCTCTTCACACGGCTTTTGCCGTGAGTAATTCCACCAATATTACGAGTAGCTCTATTAGCAGCATTACTTTGATTATTGTTTCTAGATATTCTTTGATGTGTTTTTAATTCATCATACTAAGCCTGAGGAATCATTTACATGTGCAGTTCAGCGGTCTAAGAACTGCTCGGGTATTGGTGTCGTTGCTTTGTGCGGCACTAAGTGGCGCCAAGTTATACTTGGCTCGTCGTTCTGAAGGAAAGTGATATAAGCCGAAAGGGTGAGGTAGAGAATATGCTCGGTACAACGCTAATAACGTCGGGTAGGCAGAAACCCAACGTTTCCTCTTCTCACATTGATTTTACCGTGAGTGATTTCACTAATACCGCGAGTAGCTGTATTAGCAACACTCTTTTGGTTATTGTTTCTAGGCATTTTTTATGTACTTTTAATAGACCTTACTACTATTAGATTTTTGTCTGTTATTGTTTCCAAACTTGCATCGAAACTAATTGTAAGATACCTCGTACTCATTTTATTTATTTAGTTCACCATATAGATAAAAAAATTAATCTGAATATAAGTAATTTTAATTTTAAGGGGGTTTAAACCCTCTTCTTGCAATACCAACTCGCGTGTCACAATTGAAATAAGTATAAAAATGATTGTTAACGTGCTGTGGGACAATAACATTACGAAAATATACGACGTTACCCTGCAGATATGTATCTTAGTTCTAGAAGTACCGTGCCATACGGAAGGCAAATCCTTCCAGTGGGATCAATCCTTGTGTTTAGTCGTCCTTCTGGAGGGACAAAGCGTTAATTAAAATTAATATAAATGACCTTTGAAATAGTCCTAAAAATAATCCTAGCTTTGATACAATCAGCAGCACCAGCGCATTATCAGATCAAAGTTAAGAGCTGTTTAGCATAAAAATAAAACTGCAAGAATCAGTATATTTTATACTTACTTACTAGAAAATTATCATCATCAATTTAAAAACATAATGCTACAATATCTCGCCCCTGTCCAGCGACGGCTGGTGCACTTTGGCTGCGAAGTTGCTTTGATTTGATTTGATACATTGCACTATGCAACGGAAATATACGAAAATCGAAGCGTTGTAATTGGCCTCCCATTTACGTTACCTCCAGCCGCCACTGCTTGCCCTAACTTGTCACTCTATCAAATTCTTAAATTATTTTCCGCAACAGCTCCTGTTAGGAGTATATTACGTAGGTACGGTTTTTTCTTTCAAATATATTGTAAAATATTTAAAGTTAAAATAGTTAATAATTCACAAAAAAGTCATTTTGCACCTACACATCACAACAAAAATCAATACAAACTGAATTTCTTAATAGGATTTTTATGGCCAACATTATTTACCCATAATACGATCTTGAAAAACAGCAGCTTACAAGAATTCGACTGATCGGTGAATATGCGGGGGCGCTCTAACCTGCATAAACATTTTCCCATATCAACATGATGACCATATCGCGATTGTTATTTAATTCACGTAAGTTTGAAAGCCATTTTATTTGATTTTTATTTAGGAATTAGACACAAGCTTTATTCATATTTTTACGGTATAACCAGTGAAATTAAAAGTAACAAACAATACAAAAGTATCGGCACACTCTGCACCACACGCGTTTAATAAACATTCTCAACCAGTGACCTAATTAATGAATTTATTACACTTGTGTGGTGCGGAGTGTGCTGATACTTTTGTGTTATTTGGCATACTACGCCACAGTCCTTGCTATCATTATTTAAAGGTAACGTATTAATTGCACTGAGATAAGTTAAATTTTATACTTAGTTCGGTCTGTTTCTTTCTTATAAATACATTACAAGTAAGAAGGACATTTGACCAAACATATAAAATTTAAATGCACTGTACTAAACTCCGTTATCGAAACACACATAAATTGAATGCATTGTCTAAATTTCAATATAACGTTAAACGAATTTAAATCATAATGAAGTCTGTAGGGAATTCTGTATTAATTTCAATTATGACAGCCCATTCAAATACCTGTTAATAAAACAATGCACATTGTGCTACGTTCTAAAATAACCAAGTAAATAACATTCTAGTTTCGATCAGTGTCAGATAGAAGCGGCCTACGTGATGCGAAAAGCGGTGCGCGGAAATAAACGGCATTCATTTACGGATCGAAATTGGACAGTGGTTGCGATTAGAATGGGTTGTGTTGAGATAATGAAGAGGATGCTGTCCACTTCATTTAGGGTCGTTGTAAAATCTAGTCGTTGTTTCATTTAGTCCTGCGGGAGTGTCAGTTGATCGGGCTTGGAATATGTTTACTGGGGGTTCCTTTTTAGTATTATCTTAATCAACAATAATTAAACTTTATTGCATTGTATATATACGCACATCCGTGATATATACAAGCTATTACTCCAAAAATGAACTAATTACAATATTTGTTGAATAGTCATACAATTATATAGCACGTTATAATTGTAGGTAGTGTTACCAAATATAACTGCTATCTGTCAATTGGGCTATTAAAATGTTATCGTGTATTGAGGTGTTTCAGTTTGTTGAATTAAAGTGTGTTTGTTTAAAATCTCAAACTTCATAGTTTTCGTTTCTTTCTTGTGGTTGTAAATATGACAATTGTTTGACGGTACCCTATAAAATTTTAACGACTATGATTAAAGGAAATTTGACAGCGTTGAATGTGAGAGTGCGTTCTCTAAAATGCACTGTTAGAGCAACGAGCATTCCAAAGTGCTATGCCTAACGGAGTTTAAAACCTGTCATAACCTTAGGAATCTTTGGTGTGTAAAATATTCCATGGATTTATTACCATAACCACCTTACCTTTGTTGTGCGTCAAGATGCAAATACTAATTCGGTGTTGCACCGGATCCACAAAAAAAATCTGTTTCTTGATCTCGGTGGGACTTGAACGCGCACCGCCTAATTGTGCTACTGTCAGGCGCAGGCCTCTCTATCACTTGATTTGTAAAATGAGTTCAGGTTATCCTACGGCAATGCGCGGCATAGGAATCTTAAAATATCATCCGATACCAATTTATTTGGGTTGTTTAATCGGTTATTTATTAGAACCAAATATCAAATTAGAAATGTAGAAATAGATACATAGGAATCGATGTTACTTAGTAAGTGTGTCTTTCTAATTTTTTCTGTGCAACACTTGCTACGGTGGCCAAGAAAGAGTCAACCGTTACTGCTCGGCTTGGTAAAAAAGAACGTTGTTTTTCTAAATATATTTCAGTTTTCATTTGTTATTTCTATGTGCGTTTACATCGTGAAACGATAGAGTAACAAATATTATTTAAAGTACAATGTAAACGGTTGCTGCTACTGTTGCTATAAATCGTGATTAATCGCCTTTCTACCATTTCTCTCGGTTATAAATGCTATCTATTACTGATATTTCTTATGCATCATTTTTGAGTATGTCGAATATTAAGAAATATTGAGGTTATAGAAGCATTAATCTCCTCCAAATACATAAAATTAAGCATAAGATTATTGTTGCTAGTTATGACGATATCTGAAGTAACTTAATGTTTAATTTTATAAATCTTGTCAATTGCATTGATTGATCACCATTTATATGGTCACACTAGTTTTTGTTGTTTTAGAGCAGTGTATTATATTGGTCACAGAATATGCATAATATCAAACGGATATACAAAATTCTGTCAGATATACAATTTTAATTTTTGATATTTTGTTAGATTAAAAAGAAAATGGATCAAAAAGATCCGCCAACTCCAGAGCTTGCCAATAACAGCGAAAGCTCGGTGGAAAGGATTCTCGTATGTCAGCTTGTTTCAGGAGCTAGTACTAAACGATCAAGGTAGATGTATTCGATTCTGCAAAGAATTATGGATCGCATTAACACACGACCAGACTTTGTAAGCCATATTCTATTCTCCGATGGGGCTATGCTTACTTTTGATGGCTTGGTCAACAAACACAACTGCAAGTATTGGTTACAACACAATCTCCATTGGATTATGGAATGCAATTCATAATATACACAAAAAATAGATGCATGGACAGGCATAATTGGATATAATATTCTGGGATCTTCCTTCCCCCCTGAAAATTTGACGGCTAATTTTTCCTGGGATTGACTCCACACTAGGATTATACTTGATTTCACTTGCTTTATTTCCTGATCCAGACAACGACCAGGTATTAAGAGGCGACATCTGGTTTCAATAGGATGGGGCGCTACCACATTTTGCTGTTTGTGTCAGAGCTTACTTGGGTGAAAGTTTTTCGGGAGATTGGATAGGTAGGACATATTGAATAGCTCGCTAAATCACGTAACATAACACATCCAAAACGTGCTTTCCGAACTTACAGAGAGGCTTGAACAATGCCAAGTGGTTGACGCAAAACAATTCGTACACCTACTTAAATAGTTGTTCATTTAATCGTTGCTTAATCACGTTTTAATTACTATTAAGAGGAACATAAATATGAATTCAAAGCAGTTGGATTTAGGATGCTATAACAAAATATATTGTATTAGCGGAGGATTTAGAATAACTAATAACACTTCACAAAAATGACCAGTAATGTCACCTTATGATAGCCGATGACGTCACTCGCACTTTCAATGCAAAATAAAATAACGCAATGTTAGTCCCACAGGTTGTCGAAAACCCGGCTCCGTTATGACTTTTCGTTCTCTTGTAATTAAGCCGTTCCGGAACATTTATCCATCCCTGTATATGTGTAATCATTTTCAGCGCAAAAATATCCCGTGATTGTTACGCACTATGTTATTGCTTTACTATCAAGGGAGGAAAATGGATTTATTTCATAATCCTAGTCAATAACGAATACAAGTTACGAACACATGCAATGATATTAAACTTCACGCACGGTGAGCATCTATAGAGCCCTATCATGGACCGTGTTATTTATAAATTCATATTTTGACAATTCTATAGGACAAGGCTAGGAGTGATGAGTTTTAGCTTACATCAGTATAAAATGATGCTATGAATAAGTGTATCCATGTACAGGGTGCGCTTTTGTATTGTAAGGTATCATATTACGTACTAGAAATCGTTACTGTTTCTTCAAATTTTATATAAAAACGCTGATTTATTATTTGGTACACGATGTAATAGCGTTAATATTATTTTATTTCATAATATTTTCATGTTAAATTTTTATTCAAATAATCTACAAGATGCCATATTCACATTAATAGCTATTCTACGTTTTATAAATTGACGTTGACATAATAGCTCACTAACCATTATTTCGGACGCATTGTTCAGTAATGGTGTAGTGTTCTTGAGCGTTATGCACAACAATACGTTTTGTCGTGAGTAACTTTACCAACCGGAACTCTATTTCCGTATCTATAAATTTCGAAGGAAAACGAGAGGTTTGGAGCAACATATCACAATATCAAGGTATAAGGCGCAAATAATTCACGTGCTTTCGTGTCTAATACTTTCTACTCTACGAATGTACTAAATTACATGTAATGTACATAACAATTCTATTAAAATAAAATAAAACAAAACACATAGTTAAAATAAATACTTAGAGATAGATATGTTATATATTACACAAATGAACATTTTATGGCTGTAGAGGACCAAACCCGCAAGTGGATAAGTTAGCTAGTTGGTACATTAGCGAATATTATAGCAATATTATGAAGATGTTTAAAGTATTTTTAGAAATATAAGAGCAAACAACATTTCCTAGTACGTTCTACATTTCAATGTACGTACTTTCCGATTTAATGCGGAATTTCCATCTGATTTATTTATTTTATTTACGAATTCATAAAGGAGGAAATGATTTACTTCATGACTATTCCACGGTTTAATATTAAGCGTTCCATATCTGCACAAGTACATATACACAATAGGCGATGAATTCAAAGGAATTCTAATTGTTATTAGTAATTCAAAGAAACTTTCTCTAAATACGTTAATTACATTTTGCAAAACCAATTTTATGATGTGTAATTCCGTTGAAAAGGAAAATGATTAATTCATTAGCAATCGTATTAATAAAAAGATGCAAGTTTGCTATATTTAATCAAATACCTATCTGTGAATTTACTTACTAATGACTAGCAACGTATACTCAAATAGCGTAGGAATATAAACACATGAAGTAATTGGTCTGTATCCAAGTGGAACGTTAGAAAAAGAATAGAGTAATTATAAATGCAGTTACACTTAAAGAAGGAAGCGATTCCTTGTCCGTATAGTTTATAGGATGACTAGATGTTACGTATCCTTTATATTGTTTAGGCGAAATAAAACCAAATACATTAAAATTTTCTTTGTTACGATTCTGTTACACTTTTAGAGAAAGTTGAAGAAGGTGTATAGAGTACTGGGTAATATAATAACTCTTACATGCAAAATTACTGCAAGTGCTTTACAGCTAGCAGTAGTATAATTACTAACACGATCTGTTGGTATTTATAACTTGTGTAAACACTGAGTCAACCCATATTTTATGTACTTGCAAACATCTTTCACTTATTCAGATGCTAAGGTATACAAATTATAGTTTTGAGTTGCGTTGGTTCTAATACATATGCTTTGCAATTTATTAGGAGCAGGTAGTTCAATTGATAATTTAAAACTGAATGTTGTAATTGGTATTCTATCATTCAATAGAAAAATAAAAGTGCGCACCGTTGGTGGAAGTAAAATTAATATTTATCATTACTTTAAGCACATAAATACTATAGGATCTAAAGCAAAAAATAGACATATTTTATATAACGCTACACTATAAGAAAATCAAATATTGTAATTATTATTCAGTTACCTTATTTTGTGTGGGGATTCGTTGATGGGATAAACACAAGCAACACAAATTGAATTGAATGTAACTTAACTCAAAGAGTTCATAGCAATCACGCCAGTAATTACGTTGACAGATAATATTGTATCTATTTTTTAAAACAAAAAGAAATAGTACAATAAGAGAATAAACAGTTAATAAATCAAATTTTATGACTTATTTTGAGTTCATTTCCAAAAGCCAGTGTAGTTGCAATACATAATATTACGGTATACAGGGTATTTAGCGAAACTCTTTAATTAGATGTTATGAATGGAACTTTCACATTTTGGAATAGGCAGTTTAGTAGGATTTAATTTAAAATATTTTTGCTTTAGAAACGCTTCCGGTTGAACTGGAAGTGGTCCTTTCTTTAAATTGCATATAATGGGTTAATGTGTGTGACGCAATGAGTGGTATAGTAATATAAATCGATGTGGAGTTTCCTTTTCAACTCAGTAGTGTAGTTGAAGATACCACAGTTCATTTGAAAAGTTGAATTTTTTCAATTTGACAAAGTCTATTTGGAAACAGTTTATGAACGTCTCGTTAACGATAACAACAAGATGCGGCACGCAGGATCTTCCATCTCGTTCTACCAAATCTTCATGACATTCTCAATATCTTTACAAGAGCGGTGCAAATGCTAAAATTCAAATATTTCGAGAACAATTGACTTTAGGGGTAAGGTGCCCTAATGCAAATTATTTACATGCGATATACAATAGATTAAGCTGATTAAATTGCATGTAAAATAACTTTTGGAGGTTTAAAAATGCCTCTAAAGTAGTTTGCCAATAAGCACGTAATTTTTCTCTTCAATACATTTCAAATAATATTCGTAATCCTGAGTTATTGAGCAGAATTTTAAATATTAGAATTAATATTTGTCCCCGCACTTTTGATTGTGAGTTTTCTTTCTTTTTTGTTTGTTCAATATATTATATATATATTTATTTACAATCGGATAGATTTTCCAATTTTTCTGTTTATACATAAGACAGAAAACCATTACAATATATATATTGTAATGTTATTCTAAGGTGAAATTTGGTAAATTTGTCGAAATTTGTCGAAATTAGAAATTTCCTTTGTAAATTGCGGGTCGTAAATCCGGGAATGTCCCTAGACACTCTTTTGGTAGATGAAAATAGACGTTTTATAACGTATAAATTAAAAAGAACCACTAACCTTAAACCTTAACAATTTCTAACACATAAACACTACGTTTATGTCTTTCTTCGAATCTCTTTTCTTTTCAAATAAACTATTTAACGCACTTATTAATAAATTTTAAACTGGAATATTTACTCGGAACTCAATTAAATTAGAGAAAATGCTTCATATAACTTGCCTTGACGACAGCTAGACAGAAAGTCACAAATAAAATTCCCATTATTTTTCACAATTGTCAAATACGTTGGCAATGGTTTTATTCCAAAGATGCCTATGATACATTTTAACCCTTGAAAATATACTATTATAAAAATATATATGCCGAAAGAAACGATTTCTGCTGTAGCGTGATGCAGGGACGCAACGGAGGATGGGAATCTGGGCTATTTGATCAGACTCTTGCCCACATGCAACACTACAACGTTAAATTACACTGCGAATTTAGATAATACGGACCGAAAGGCATTTAATTGACAGAAACAAATTCTATACGACTAATGTATACACTAGAACTTGCTGTGGAAATCTTAGACATTCATTTGAAAATAAGAGAATGACAAATAAAGTAGTTAATATACGTCTTCCCCACGCTTGTCTTTGGCTGGACTTTTCTGGAATTTTCTTATCTTTACGCCCCATAGATATTTGGCTCAACGTAGGAATCTTTTTCTAGGTATCGGGGTTTCTACCAACAGATGAAGCCTTATACCCGATAGGTGACACGCCAAGGTGAGAAATGAATTTGGCGCTGATGACAGCCAACCTTGTTGTTGTTGTTATATATATATTATCAGAAACCTGGGGTACTTCGAAGACTTTATTTTTTCATATAAATATTGATATAATTACATATATCTTGTGGAGATAGACGACATTAGTAAAAACTATAGTTTAATCAATCATTAGTCCGAATAATCTTTTTTAATGACTGTAACTATGATTAGGGGAATTTTTTTAAATATATCGGTTGATCTTTCATCAGTATCATTTTATTTTCCCGTTTTAAAAATTTTCAGCATTTAAGAGAATATGACTTCTTATTCCTTCAAATAGAAGGTTACAGTTAATAGTAATATTTGTTAATTCTTTTGTTGTAAACTTAGCAGTTGAAACTACATCTATCCATTTTATTCGAATGTACTGAAAGCAATTCATTTCGGTAAAGTTGGATCGGTGTATTGAAAAAATGTATTCTGTAAAAGCCATGAACTTCATTTAGAAACATTTCTCCAATATCTGCATTGCATTCCTCCTACTTAAAAACTTATTTGTTTATAATTAGTGGTAGGAAACCTTTTTCAACTCTCGCTTCGTACTGAAGAATAAAGGTCTTTAAAATAATGTTTCTGTGGCAGAAATATTGTCAGATTACTTCTTATTTCTTGAATAGTCCGATCAGTCCCGTGAAAAACGAATGCTTGACTATGTATAAAATAAAAATGTTTGTAGGATGCTGGAACATTTCCCCAAAATTAAAAAATATGAACTAAAATATGATTCTATTCTTGGTGTCATAGAAAGCCTCATAACTTTTGAATAGCGGGGACACCTTTTACAAACATTCAACCTCCATTTCCTCATAAAATTATTTTAAACTAGCCACGCGAACTGCAAAAAGTATCTCCGCTGACAGAATTTGACAATATACAAGCATTATCAATCAATTCTAAGTAGTTTTTGTTTAACAGATTTTTTAATTTTGTTTACTATTAATGCCTTTAAAGACATTATTCATGCCTTTTCACTTACATCCTCTAAAATTCGTATCTGTATTGTTTTCTGAAAATGTCGCAATCCTGGAATTATTTTCTTGGATGATGCGAAATAAATGATTTGACAAATTTTCTGCCGTTTTTCCTTTAATGGATTCTAAGTTTAATACTTTTAATTGATTGCCACTTTTAGACCAAAATATATGATTCGACGTATCTAACAAAATTGTGGCAAAGAATGCATTTTGCACTTTTCATAATAATTTTGTTATTTTTAATTTTTAAATTGCTGCCTTATATTTTGTTCTGGCACACACTAGGTAGTGTGGTGTAAGTCTCTTAAAAACGAACGCGGTTGGTCACCTTAATAAAAGTGTCAAATATACATTTCACTTAACTCTTTTGTTTTGTAATACGTACTGAAGCAATTTATTTCAATACAAATAAATAGTTTCATATTACACATCCCTATTATATAGCCTATGATGATAATTTATGGTACTAAAGGTTGGCATTTGAAAAATTCAGAGCCAAGTTATTTTTTGTTGATTTTTACCGTGTATACTGAGAATGTATGCAGACGTTGCAGAGGATATACACGTACATGTATATTTCCATTAAAAGCTTTTAAAACGCTATCGAACTAATTACAATAATAATTGGGGTAGTTTTAACTGTAAATGTCGCCAGCGAACGTGGAATATGTGAAACCATCCCTTGCTTTATTCGACGCATTGAGTATTCGTCTGGTCGAATGTTCACAGGGGCTGTGTTATTGCGATTATATTGACTGGTCCATGGGGAAAAGAGAGGGTGCATTTGAAATAAATCGACTAGTGTTGTAGTGAAGTCAAGTATTGTTATGCTAGTGTTGACCATTTCTCGACCCTCGGAAGCCAATTTGATTCCATATACTTCATTTAATATTTGAAAGGGATTGAAATACATCTATTATATCGTATAAGAATAAGTAGCAAATGTTAGTTTTACAGCATTTCATATTTATTTAAAATTCTGTGTCTGATAATATCGACTTCATTTCGGAGATAGATATAAATATCTATATACAACAAATGTATTTTTACAAACTTTCAAAATGAATTTAGGATTTATAGGAACCATTTTTGGCGTTTGTTGACGACTCAACGAGGTAGTAAGTAAATAATTCAATTCTCTTTGAAAAATGAAGCACATAAATTATACCTATTACATTCTTATTATATAAGCTTTAAAGTTTGTCATAAATTAAATTGATGATCATATTATATAATGTGGCTGATATAATAAAATGTGCTCTATATGTTGCCGAAAACTCCAAGAGATGCTCGATCAAATAAAATCTGCATCACTGCTCTAGCGTGTAAAGCGTTTAAGACATCGACCGTTAAACAATCGCGGGCTTTTTGTAAAGATCTTAAATGATGTCAATTATCTCAAAAACTCAACCTGTATCGTGCACTATACAGCATTTATCTCCGATTCTTTTCATTTGAAAACTTTCCTTTGGACACTCTGTATATGATTAGTTTGAATATTATCACATTGGAAACATTACAATTAGTGCAAGACCTTTTGCCCAACTTTTTCGTTACTAGTTTTAGTGGTGAAAATTTTTAGATAATTACAAAAATTAGACCCTTTTAACGATGTTGCCTCTCTTAGTTTTCTGATTTTTCTGCACCACCTCCTCGTATTGAACTCCCGTTTTTCATTGAACGTCAACTTCACATTGACAAAAGAGGGAATTCGTTCATAGTGTTAATCAAGCCCTGAGAGCCCACCAACTGCAACAATTCGAATCCTGTTAACGAAAGCTTTAGTTTGAATTCATCATCAAAATATCTTGTGGCAAAACATTTATTGTTTGCTTTTATTTGTCTAGCAAAAATTTGCGACTCCGGGAATACTAATTTTCCGCAATTTCCCTTTGTTACTAACTATGAGTCAATTTGACTCCTTATGAGAATTTTGGGAAATAACAGGGAACTATCAACGGGTACAATAATTTTAAAATAGCTACTGATTCTTTGAAAGAACTTAATGTATTTTCTTGTAATCTTAAATACAGTTTGAATCATTTGAAAAATCTGTCACAAAAACGATGTTCGTAATAACCGACATTGCAGTGGTTTAAATATTCCTTTGTTGAACAAAATTATTCTAAACGTTGCTTCTTAGAAATGTGTTATATTAATAAGCGTCCTGATTCTCAATTATAGGAGGGGACATTGAAAATTTAAGTTGTATTTATGCAAATTTACTCCACTAACTTGAAATATGTGTTTTATTTTTCTTTTAGAAAATCTTATGTATCAGGCATATCTTTTCTTCAATATTTTGGAACCGTATACATTTTTTTACTTCATTGTCAGTAACTCTTTTTTTTTAATAGATAATATTTCAATATGTAATTTTTGTTCCAGTAAATTCTGTTGCTGCACATGTACGACTATTCAAAATTATATATGTCTTGTTTTGAGATTATTTTGACAATGATATTATATACACAATTTTCATGCATGTAAGTTAATTTTTATATCTTCAATTCGTGTATTATTGTAATTGTTCTTAATAGTGTCACCCAGATGAGTGAAAAAAAGTGTTGGTGTTTCAAGTAACGAAAATAGTAACATTTAGGCCTTTCTACATTTCGCCTTTCTAATTTGTGGAGTTAGTTGACGGCGATTTTTTAATGAACCTTTTAATGGAAAATATACCTTAAACAAATATTTTTAATAAAAAATATATTAGTGACACTGTCTCGGGGATCTAAGGTCAAGGTGGTTCACTTGTTGTCAAACATTTGCTTTGTGGTGAGTCAAAATGATTAAGGGTTAAAAAGAAAGTTGTTGATCCAAAATTAATTGGGAGTTAAACGTGGTGAGAGTACTACAGAAAAAAGGGTTGTATCAAAAAGAATTGTATTATATCTAAGAAGTGGGAGAAGATATTAATTTCGCTTGATTGTAGAATTATTATTACCGCGTCGTGTTTACAGAAACTAAATATTATAACGAATGGCGGCGAATCTCGTTGCAATGGAAGGAGAAGCAAATCAAACCGTTTAGGCTCGGTACGCTTCCTCTTCGATTATTTCAAACCGCTATCCTCGGCACTATTTATAACGTTGCCACCGTTACGGTTTCGCAAAAGGACAACGCGCCTCCTGTTCCGCCATTCGAGGTTATACGGCTAAATTAACACAAGGCGCTTCCACATTACTCTTATTACGCCTACTAATTCCGCAGAATTAGTTTACTAATTGGCCTGAGTGAACTGGATGCGCGCACGTATACCTGCACGCCTCAACTAATTTCGCTGGCAAATGCACAAAGTGATTCCAAAGTGTGCGAGATAATTTTAAAGGTAGATAGACGCGAGGTTTCCGTTGAATGTATGCGTTGCTATTTTATTTTGCTTACGTTTTTTTGTTCATTCAGATTAACAATTTATAAAACAAAAGGAAAGGTACTAATTTCAATGAAATTTGAGCATGTGGTACATTGCTCGATGGTTTCAAATCATCATCGCTTCCAGAACGTGTTTGGAAGATAAAGCAAGTTAAAGGTAGATAGAACCAGGCATAATAAATATTTAGTGAAGTGTAGTTCATTCGAAGGAAAACATTTCTGAACAAACAAAGTTATCTTTGGACTTACATTGGCGGTAACTTATTTTGTCCAAAGTGAATTTCCTGTATCAAGAAAATCTTTATTAAGTTTCTGTTTTAGTCGAAACACGAGAATTATCAATTTGTAAAATACCTGCTATTTTTTTTATCTACGTACGGAAAACGATAACAAATTTCGAATGTACTTTGACATGCCAAAATTTGGAGAGATGTGAGACACGTTCTCGTATACGGTAAGTTTAATGTTACAATAAACTACCTAGAAATTTAATGAAAAAGAATGGAAGTTAAATCTATAAAAATCGCCGCACTCTATACACGTGTCCACAGTCATATAAAACTTGTTCTTTCCGAATTTTATTTTTAAAATTTTTCAATTAATAGCTCTAAATCATTTTTTAAAATATCACTACGTAATTAATTGTAATCTCTAGTTTTCTGGTTATTTTGTCAATGACTTTGTCTACTTTGTAGACACCTTAGTTCTATATTGAGTATACTGTAGACTTGTTTTAATTCATTATCACAGGTATTTAATCTCTATTTGGGGCAATATCGCTTATAGTAGTTGAAGTTTAAAGCCAACTACCAACGTAGACGTACGTTAGAGACGCTCGTATATTCTTCAAATAAAATCTGTTAAATGATACTAACAAAGAAAGAATGACCAAAAATTGTATCATATTTTTTGAACAGTTTAGTACATCGATTATAACGGAGCAGTAATTTAATGATCTTAAACTTTCTAATCTTTACACCAGACCAGATAACATGAATGGCTAGATAGCATTCCTATATCGTTTTTTATAATCGAGCGGTATTTACATAACGAATATTTATATAAAAGCTTTCCGCACGTGCGAACGCGATACACTTCCTTTCGTGCCGGTGGAAAACGTACGGAGAGATGAATCTACAAGTTGACGTTGGCGTAACGGCATTCGAACCAAAATCGTATCAGCATGAAACAAGCGAAGTGCAGCCCTCCGTTTCCTCCCTGACCAATCAGCGTGGGTGGTGGATTATGAAGACATCACGCGCGTTGCTACGCAACCGCGAAACCCCCACAATCAACCAGATAAACCGCCGACACGCGGTAATCCGCCGTCACTTCTGAAATAGATACTTACGGTGGTGATAAGTTACCGATTTGAAGAGGATTATCGACAAAGTACTTCTAGATGTTGAAAAGCATTAGACGCGCAATTTAAGAGCAAATTAATAGATTAATAATTCATATTTACCATTGAAATATTGAACGATAATTTGACTTTTTTTTACATATATATCGTATACCAATGTTTTTATATGGGCACTGACAAAAATACCGTTTAATCAAAAAAGGAGTAAAGTAGGCTTAGCACGTTATACGTGTTAATGTGACAAGAAGAAACTCGTTACTATTTTTTGCCTAAAGAACACCTACAGTTCAGACATGTTTTTAAAAAATATAAATTAAGAATACAAATTGTATCGGAATATTAGGATTTATGTTCACGGACGTTTGATAATTGTGCACTTCGAATCCTGTTAGCGCGCCTAATTATATATAAAGAGCTAGGAATAGATAATTCCTACAGCAAACCTCTGTTCGGGGATGATTATTCAAGTTATAGTAAAATTATAGAAATGCGTTTTTGTTCTTCTTGGAGAATTTTTATTTTCCGTACTTGGTGGATAACATTTGGTGTTTTTTTTATATAGGCTGTTCAGTTTGAATCCCGTTCTATGGGCAACCTTTTTGTTTCTAAAGATACAGGGATGGTTAAATTACAAAATAGGTGAATTTTTTGCCGTATTTCGCATTGGAAAAATAATTGACTATACCAGATCACTTGAAATGCTTTGTTTGAAGTATGCCAACACTGTGAAAAGCAGAGCATAAAGTGTCAAGCACAGTTTAACAAGTAGCTTATGCTGTGAATTTCTCCTAGGTGATTATCATTTCCATATTAAAACAGTACGAAGCAAGTGCCCCATAATGAAAAAGTGGGTATTTTAGAAAAGTACTTTTAGTGCAATAGGAATGTCGAGTTAGGTTTGTAAGGTTGGTAAGTATTGGGACAATGTATCACTATCTTAAGAAAAGCATATTGAAAAGCACTAAACGTCAGAAAATTAAAGATGTTTGGACTAATGCAACTGGCTGTTGAATCAACCTCAAATTATTGTGGATAATGTATTACGGGCGGATGAATGTAATTTTTTAAATAATGGAATGTTCAACCGGAAAAATAGTCACCATTGGTCACTAGAAGACGTTAATATACTAAGACAGAAGCTCGATGAGATTTTGGATGATCTGCCACTTCACGAACGGAGAAAGATTATACTTCAGCAGGATGGTGCTCCATCTCATAATTCGCGGCGAGTTGCAACATTTTGAAGTGAGCAAAAAAAAAGATGCTGACGTAGTGTAGCACTCCTAGAATTAATACCGTGCCATAAAGGCGGATTCTTTCAGCAGGACCAAAGTCCATGTACAATCGTCTTCTGATAAGACAAAGCTTTGTACAATCTATTGTTACAAGAGATAGGATTTTAAATCAGCTCTTATGCAAACGCGTACTTTCAACTGTGAAGATGAAATTATTGATGTTGCAGCGTTTATATACCCAGCTTATCAGTGAAACATAAAGAATACATAAGTACATGTAGGTCGACCTTCTCCATGCAGTTGTGTTTTAATTTATTCGTGCAAGACACTTGTCGTGGCAACATCATTATGTAGAATGCTACAGTAACATATTAAATATTAGTCTACTTTAGCATATCATTTACCGTACGTTTCCCTCAGAATAAGTTAATTAACTCACTGATGTGTATGAATTTATTACGTCCAGGAAATAAATCGTGTACCTTAATAAATAATCGCCCTAATGAGAAGGTTCCACGTTGATATATGAATATTGTGTAGATGCAGCTTAAATAACAATAAATAACGCTTATTATTCGTTATTCAATAAAAGTGAATTTATTTCGCTGGTTCACCACAAATGCTGCATCTAGACTAATTTTACAATAAAAAAAAATGTTCATATGCTCTTAGAAACCAAGCACCAATTATGCAATATTATATCATAAATAAAATGTTTTTACAGTTTACGTTATTATTATATGATTTTAATATGCCATGTGTTCCTGAAAGTCTCTTCTAATAAGAACGGATCATTGTGTACCAGGCTATAGCAAATTAAAACAGAGTAAAAAAATGTTCGAAATAATTCAGGGAGAGCAGTACTCTACATAAATATGTAGGTCTATTTCAATATCCAATTTTCGTCACTAGTTAACGTAGCGGATAATGTAATAATAATTTGATATAATAAGTCTTACCATGATCTTCGATCCGTTTCCTCTTGATACTATTGCCATTTGGGTCGTGTTGCAAACCCAGAATGCCGTTAATACTGTAAGCTCCCGGTCGTGGTTCGGACAATTGAGTGGCAGGTGCATGAGCTATGACAGAAACTGGACCGCCGGCAGCCGTTCCCGTCGCACTACCGCCCCCGCTTGTCGCTATTTGATGCGCATGTTTTGCTTTCTCCGCCGCCTTGTTTCTTACAATTCTGAAAAACAAGAAACTATTACAATTCACACACTAAATCGCGAAGAATTAGATTGATGGAAATAATAACGAGAGAGCGCTAGTTTGCTTGCACAGCCAGAAACATTTCTTGTTAAATTTTAATACAATTGTGTTTACCTTTGCATTAATTATTGTAGCAAACCCCGTCAAGGGCGCATTTTACATTTCTCCTTGTAAACTCATTGTTGTAAAGTTAATATAATGTGATATTAAGAAGTACACGATAAGAGCATTGTACCTTAATGGTTGGAACAGGTACCAACCCATATATATCCTATGCTATCTACTGTCCCTACTTTATGGATATTATATCTATCTTTGTATAAAATGTGTAAACACGTACGTTAATATAATCAAAATTAGTCCAACAAATGAGTTTATTATTTTAATAAAAGGCTGTTCATTACATTGATATATATATATATATATATATATATATACATTCGAATGTATACAATAAACGTATTTATTGATATAAAGAATACATGTATCCATATTTGTTGACAAATCCCAAAAGCTTGTTTTCTATTCTAAATGACAGTAGAAAACATTTTGCAGACCCCGACAGGCCATTCCTTTTATGATACGTTTTGCCGAGATACACAAAAGAATTCCAGTCTTACACATTTATTTACTACAAATAGTCCCTATTGTTAATAAATTTTTTAGTTAATACAATAATTCGTTGTTTTAACAAAACGAAGTCAACGAATACCTTTATTGAATTCATCTTTTCAATGCAGTATATAATTTGGTAAAAAATAAGGCTAATAGGTCCACGGCACAGTATTGATTTCTCTAAACTTTTAAAAATGCAGTATACGAAACATATATACCACAAAAACTAACTTTCACTACAATCAATTACGTGGTGACATCTTAAAAATCTAATAAAAGTTATCATTTAGAATCAATTTAAAAAATAAATTCAAAGAGAACAAGATTTGTACGTCTAGCCACGTGAAAAGAGCGGAAAAAGCTCTAGTCATAAGTATAACATTATTCGTATGTCAAACACGTGGTTGGAAGACAATTCCATTCCTAAGTAATTTAGAGAAATGGTTTTTCAAATAAAAATTATTATATAAAGTTCTACAATTACAAATTACTACATAAATAAAAGCGCACCATAGAAAAACCTGTACATCTAGCTTATTTTTTAAATATTGATGGTTATTTCTTTTGGGATGTAGATCGTTTGTTAAAGCAGAGAAACCAAAAAGTTTTTGCGTTTCTTCTTCTTTACTTTCTTTTCTGCGACGTTTTGTTGCACGCGATGTCAGCTTTTTCAAGCAAATGTTTACAAAGACGTTTTTACAATTATACATTGTAGACATTTGCTTAAGTTGACATCACCCGCAACGAGACGTCGCAGAAAAAAAAAAATACAACAAAGTCAACAAAAAGAATAAGACGGCCGATATCTTACAGACTTATTTAATATTTCATCAGAGCGCTCTATACATTTTCACAAAAATTTTTATTTACTAAAGAAGATCGCATTTTAGGTAGAAGCAAAAGTTTATACAGAATTTTCTAGAAGAGCTTTTGTATCAGATTCTGAAAAAAAATACAAACTTACAACTATTTCGGTGGCCATCTTATACAACATGTTTTTTTTTTCGATATGCTGTTACGTCTCTAGAAAATTTCAGGTAATTTCTCGGGGACAGTGTTATCTTCCCCCCAGACACACAGGTACACACACGCTGCGTATTTAGCTCGTTAACCACTTAACACATAAGCCTGTGTATCTTTGCTCGATAACATACAAGGGCAATCCGATTTCTAATGTTATAATTTAACAAATTCCCCGCTTACGTTACAGTTTATGATTAATAGATTTGTTTGACTAGGTCTGTTTATTCGTTGAAGCTTTGCGTGTCTGTTTAAGAATTACTTGTATACGTGAACAAATTGATAATGAATATTTGTAATAATAATACACGGACACCTAGTTTACAGGAAGCGTAATAAACTAGTTTTGATCATATAATTATTGAATGATTGCAAGTTTAGCGGTTAATTTATAGAAAAAATATTCGAACATCTTTTAAAAAGAAAGAAATCTTATGTATTCACAACGATATGTAATTTAGAATACAATTGCAGTATCCAATTCAATAAAATCTTTATTGTAAAGGATCGAGTATTTGAAAAGCAGATATCAACTAATTAAGTTCTAGATCGTTATAGGATGCTGTCTTATAAAATGGATTGAAACCGCAAATTTATACGTTGCGATGATGCGTGAAAATTACGTAGTAATTGCGTTTTATAAATTAACATTGATATTAAGAAACCACAAAATCAGAAAGCACTAATGTGCGGTAAATATGTATGTAGTGTACTTATATTGCTGAGTATTACGCTGTAATGTGATTTCGTTAATGTTATCTTCAAATAAAATCCTGTTCAATTTGCAATTGGCAATTTGTATTATTCATACTATTAATTAACAGCATAATTTGATATCAAAGCTTGGTTTTGCAGAGTATCTTAATCTCCATAACATTATGCATAAATCTAGAATTTGGTGATCTCATCAATTTGGATGTAAATTTTCAACATTTCGGAGTAAATTACACAATACTGGAATATTATGTACCTATTATAAACTTATTCTACACAAAATGTAATTTATATTCATACATATGTGGTATATACTATAACAGCTTATTCGGAATAACTGGCAATTATAACATTGAATTTGTATGTGTGAGATGTTTACCGTCTCTACGAATTATAATCTACATACTGTAGAAAATATCTAATACCGATATTGCATGGATTTTGCCGCAAAAAATATCTGCTTATGTATGTATGTTCGATAGCTCTAAACGATAACAAACAGTAGATAATTGGAAATAATTGGTGTCTGCTTATCGCAGCTTTGCAATCGACATGATTGCTTATTATACCGTCATTGCGCCTGTATCTACACTACTGTTTATATTTACTTATCACTTAGTGATGCGTGTAATAAGCTTACAACAACTGTTACTCTTCAATCAACTTGTCAACAGAAATGCTACATTTTAATAACTGGGGACAGAAGCAAAAATACGTTTTCATGAACAATATCAGAATTTAACTGCCACTGATTATTTTGTTTACATGATCGCATAATTTGTAAACAAATCCCAATTATTCAGATCCGGTAAGGTAATGCGATTAATGTCGCTTTGACGAAGAGTTTACATTGTAGTGATACATAGTAACCCACTAGGTCGATATTCATTAAAAAAATAAATTGAATGAAAATGAAAACAGAAGGAAATTGGGGTTTTATATCTACGATTTTGTTCTATGGAAATCTAAATAGTAAATATTATTATCTATTTACATGTTTCTATTGATATGTAATTGTATCTATTTTAGCTCTTAAGCTAAACGTAAATATATTTTTTGCCTCATTATTTGCAAATACAGGATAAACGATTACAAAAAGTTTAAAACGGATGAAAATACTTTGAATAAGTTTTATGAAACGTATTATTGACGCAACAAAATATTTTTTTTGCAATAAAGAACATGTTGCTCTCAAGCAACATGTTTTCATTAAGAGAATGAATCTGCTTATATGTAGAGTAGGCAAATTCGGGTGCGCACTATCGGTGCAGCTAACGAATGGGCTCTCGCATGTGAAACACTAGTCAGTATCTAGTTCGCTGCCGCCTGGAGCGTATGTAATAGTAGCAGCTAAGTACTCTGTGTTCTGTTTTTAATAATGTTCAAAGGATTAATTTATTTCATATTGGAACAAATATCTGTGCGTGTACATTTAGAAAATAAAATTAAGGCTGAACTGAAAAATAAAAAAGTGTGCTTGTGTGTGGATGAAACAACTGATTGAAAAAGAAAGATCTGTACTTAATGTTATGGAACCACATCAATCGTCATCTTCCATTTTATTAGCTTCTAGACGAATAGAAGAACGTACTGCCCAAGTAATTTCAAAACTGGTGTTAAGCACTTTGGAAAAATTTGAAATATCTAGAAATCAAGTCTTAGTGTCTATGATAGGTGGTACCGCAACCATGCTTTCTGTAGGCCGGTCTCTTAAGGAACAGTGTTGTAACTTTAACAAGTTTTGGTGCGCTATATCATTAGGCAAATGTTTTTTTTTTAGTTTCGGATACCTGTTAGATCAAAAACTTAAAATAGCCAGAATTACGGAAAGACGATTTTGTAGTGCTGTGTGCTCATTATAAAAGCAAGCAAAGCCGTCAAAAATAAAAATACGCATTCATTAAATATTCGCCTAAGAATAAATTAACAATAGAATAAGATACGAGCATTTGCAAGATATGCAACAGTGTTTACAAAATTGAATAATATACCCCTCGTAAACGGTTGTCTATTATGAAAAATATATAAAAAGGTTACATTGCATAATATTCAACGATTTGTAAAATTTTGATTTGAATGTTCACGGTCGCAATAAAAATTTGGAAAACAATAACGTGTTAGAAATAGTTTTGCCTTTGATATAACTAATAACAGATTAGTTTTATCTGTTACTTAGAGATGGTTTCTGACCCTAGTCTGCCGAACATAACGACGGTGTGCGTTTACCGTGCAAATCGCATTCCCACCTCACGTTAAGCACACTACGTGAACTATGCGAGCTGGTAAAGTTGTTTGACAGCAAAAATGTGATAGATTAATCTTATCTGTTACTTGGAGATGGTTTCTGAGTTAATTCTGCCGAACGTAACGGCGGTACGCGCCTACCGTTCCCAGCTCCTGCTAAGCACAGTACGTGAACTGTGGGGCAAAAATGTGACAGATTTGCCTTATCTGTTACTTAGAGATAGTTTCCGAGCCATTGATATACGGCAGTGTTCATATCTCTACGTAAATGATAAAAACAGCGGCGGTGGGTGATAGGGGCGCGCACGATGATTCGACATTCTCGTGTATTTCCGTTTCATAGTACAATGTACGCAATATGAGCGAATCAAGTCGCTGTCCGCGCTCCTCTGTTTCCGTCCCCACCACCGAAAGAAGCGTAGTATGCGTCATTCATGCTCCCACCCATATTTTCCATTCTTTTTGGATTTCTACGTGGTTTGCAGTAAATCATTTTTCTAGTCACGTATCTGCCTTCTGAATAGCATACTATTGTTTCCTATATGCAACTTAAGATTGTTCTATATCAACAATAGTAAATTGTAAAAGTGTCCGAGATGTATCACATATTACGAAGTTTTCTCTGTTTGCATCTGTTTTAGCAAATCTGATGCTGTGAGTTATCTTTGTTCAGCAAAAATGAGCTAGTTCTAGGATTGATCTTTGAAATACATGTATCTTACTTTAATCTTTCTAATGATATTTTCCTTTCTTTATGTATAATTACCAAAATTGGTGAAGCCGTACGGAGTGATTCACACGCAGCTGAAGAATATGAATGAAATGCTTCATTTTTCTCACTTCCATAGACATGCCATGCAATAGGATTTATCGTTCCGGTTTCTGAATCTGCGAGTACTTATTTACAACATTGTTGAAAAACATATCGTTAAATAGAAGTCGTTATCCACTACGTAAAATAATGTTAATACTTTTAATTTATAGAAAAAAGGGTCGAATTAACCCTCACTTAGCAGCGTCCGTTCCAGACGTTAGTATTTCTTTAAACACAGAGAATGTTGTTTGAACATCGCAACTAGTTAGTCGAGTAAATTTCAAATACAATACGAAAGTATGGTACTTTGCGAGTATATCAGTATTTAGATTTGATACGAATAATTTGAATGTACCACCTTCCATTATCTGTGCGCTCTTATTTCGTAGCGATAAACACGAACGGAAGGCTACGCTAGCAATGACGTGTTACCGTACGGCTTGACCACCTTTGGTGGGCTTATAATCTCTAGCATTTTAGGTACTTGTAAGTACTTCTTAAAGAACAGATACAACAAGGCATGTTAGAATAAAAAAAGCCTCTCATATTATTAGTGCCACAGCACTTGCCATCATTATTGTTAAAATATGGTACATATATTCGCTTAATCTACAATGTAACGTATTTTGACTTTTAATAAACAAGTAGGTTTGTAGTTATTTTACAATTACAAATCCATAGTTATAATTGAAATCTTTTAATTTTTTATCTTTTAGAATTTTAAATCTTTCCGTTTTACTGTGCATTCAAACCTGCGTGGCTTTAAAAGTATATATATATATATATGTAACATATTTTAACGGAAAAACATTTAAATTGTCACTATAAACAACAATTAACGAACATGCATTGAAACAAAATAAGGATGTTTAAAGCATCATTGGATAGTTATCGTAGCACGTAAGATCTTGAAGGAACACTTATTACATTTTCAGTTTACGAGGAATTACGAAAGAAGATTAGATTAAACAGGAAATTAAATTTTCCTTCTCGTTCCTCTGATTTATCTTCGTCTATCGTACGTCATACATTAGGATCATATAAGTACGCGTATGTTGTTTTGTTTCATACCAGCGATATTCGGTTTTTGAGCGCGTATACTATGGCAAATGTATGAGCGATGGCATTGCGAATCATGAACGGCGTTCTGAATTGAAAGCTTCCTTTGCGTAGTAAGCTCGGCGGGTGAACATTTAGCTATGTTCTAGTAGCTTTCTCGATGCTACCCTCGAATGAGAACACGTGTCTTCACGCATAGCACGTGTCGGTTATATTTTCGAATTTAAAACTAATACTTCAGCGTTTGTTCTGTAATAAGCTGAAGTTCAATAAATCGTAAGTGTAGTTTAAGTGTCTAGATATTTGGCGCATACAAAAGTGCTTTTGAATTGTACAAAGTGCAGTAACTTCCAGGCTCGACTGTGAATCGCTTATTAAGATGGTAATTTTAAAACAGTAACAAATAAAAATAATATAAACGAGGCTAATTGACAAAAAAATTTCTTCAGCCTGAAATAACTGATTTTAATGAGAGTACACACTTTTAATTTCGGCCGACATTGCCTTAAAAGATCGTAATCGACCCTTGAAAATGTTTGTTTCACTTCTTTCTAAATTAAGTACGTCCAAGTTAGGATGCTAAACAAATTATATATGGAATTATACAGCATTTACCGACATGTTAACATTTAGAAAGCATGCCGTTTCTCAAGGTGTTAAATGTACTTCTTAATTGATTCGATTTGTAGTTTATTTGCCACCAGTTTCGAAAATATTCGTGTTAAACATTTTTTTTTTTATTGTAAAATATATATTGAGATTTAGATTATAATTAGGGTTAAAATAAAAAGTCTTGTCTTGATTCCCACATTTAGGTAGAAAATTAAATTTCAAACTAGCATTATGTGATTAAGAAGACAATCAAAAGGATTTCGAGATCTGTTACAAAATAGACGCAAGGTATCCGTATAATGTTGGTTAGATGCGGAAATATAGATAGGTTGTTTAAAATAACAAAGTTAGTATTTGGTTTCCTATTTATTGACAAACCTGTACATACATATGAAAATATTTTTGAAAACAAGCTTTGTATGTCATCGAAAAATTTTAGTTTCCTGTACACAATAGGACAATTTTACAATTCGATACAATGTATTGTATCGAAAACGTCCACTAACAATAAGCAAAAATCTTCTGGCACAAAAAATTTGTACTGAAGGTCAGAGTAACTAGAAAATAACCATTTCTTGCATAGGAATTTTTCATTTAATTGCCATGATTTGATGAGAATTTATTGGAATAAGACCTTGCCTCCAGTAACGTAAGTTTTTATAAATGCAGCCTATTCTGATCATTTTAATTAATAATAATAATTAAAAAAAATCGTATTTGAAGAAGTTGAATCGGAGTTAAAAGTACATATCGATATAATTACTATGTTTTGTAAGAGGGGAAAATTTAGATATTGGTGATTTTTTCAAATTAATAGATCTATATGTTTCTTGCTGGAAATAAGCTTTTGTCACCAGTCGATCTTAGAATTATAAGCAATTAACAGCACCGCATGCCTTTATTCAATCGTTTTTGACCACAGGCAATTTTGATAATTTTATCTTTCCAAAAATACTTTGATTACGAAACACAAACGGAAACTGTTATTTTTCGAAGTACCATAATCCCATAAAGAACACAACTGATGCACTGATTCCATGCTATTTTACGACGTTTTATACAACACGCAACTGTACAAATTTAAATGTTACTAACAAATAAAACGATTATTTGACGAACGATAATTAATTTATGGAATTACATCGAGATACACCCAAGATTATTGGTAAGGTTGTCTTCCTAAATCAGGACACAAGGTATTGTTACCTTTCTCATCTATTTTCAGGATGTTTAACATTGGAAGTATTGCTATCATGGAAACTCGAATGTATCAACAAATAATCAAAGAACAAATTCTGTTTTTTCCGATTTCAAAAGTGTGCTTTTATATCTGAAATGTTTTATTAACCACCCATCCCTATAATCTGTGAGTCGGGGTAAAATATCATTGAGGAGCATCGAGTTTCAACTACAGTTGTGTCTCTGCAACATACTACATCAACATTCATCATTTCCGTTTGTATTTTCGGTATAATTATATTTTAAAATAGTAAAAATTTTCAAAGGTGGCTGTAGAAATAAAACAATCGCCAACGAGATTAAACAATGGCTTAAAATTACATTAATCGTATAATTGACTTTGAGTCTACCTCTTATACAATTTGTGTCTAAATAAATCTCCAATTAAAAGGTGTTCAGTTGTAATTCGAAAGAGTAAACGGCAGTTATTATTCAATAGCTGTTTGTCAAATAGAAATACATAAACATAGCGCTTATGAAACAGAATTTCTGTATACAAGGTCGCTTAAATTTCTATTACTTACTCTAATTCAAATCAATTTTGAAATTGCCGAAGGAGTGTTTTGCAGACACTTCCGAATTTCACAACCCTCAATTTCATCCAAATAATTTTCGAAAAGCATAAAATTTAGAAATCTCTGTCTTTTCCCACGTAAAACATTGCAATAGAATATACATACATGTACATAGACCCGTTCCTTGGAGCTTTACTTTTATTTTACGACTTTCTATATAGTTAATCACCTGTTCAGTCCTGGGTGTGAAGCTATGTGCCTTCACTACCTTGGTCGGGTAGTTAGGTTTTGTAAATGGTCAATAGCTAGTACCGAAACCACTTTTTCACAATCAATCTGTTCTTTGAACCTCAGAACAATAGTCGTGTCACCGATAGATACCGGAACCATCAAGATATTCTAGTCACACAGTCCAATTTTTCTCAATATAGAGAATGTTACTTTTGAAAAGATAAAAGTAATAAAAGGTTAGTTCGCAGATGTGATCGTAGAGATGTTATTATTTCAATAGGTTCTGTATAACGAACAAATTATATCTTAGTGTTTACACGATAGTAGTAAACGATTTAATTAGAGTTTGTAAGAGAAGGAAAAGATGTAACTATGATACCTAACATACACATGTAAATAGACGCATGTTATATACATATTCACTTTTCGATCGGTATTGGAATGGGTGCGTTCCGTTATAGACATGTAGTGTATTTACGCGCGTAAATGACGAGTTATGTATCCAGTTACATAATGAGCGGCCTGGATTTAGTACGCAGTTAGTATTAAATAAGCACCTCTATATCATAATTAAGAAGGCATAAGCTGTGGTAACCAAGCTCGGATACCCCGCACCCACGCTCCTCCTCATGCCAATATTAAGGAGACAGCTGAAACTAATTCTATGCCCGCTTCAATACGTCGTACGTTAGGTAATTTTTTCGCTGCCATTGTTTATAAGTGCATTTCCGAGAAATTCCCATTTCACTTACGGTAAAATAATTAAACCGGCCGTAAAATGTAATTTTATCGAGACGGATTTACGAGTCACTTTGGGGCTCGATAACCATGAAGCGGTTTTTGCGGGATTTGGAAACTTTATATGTTCGATCGTTAGGATTATTTATTTTCTCACTTCGACGCTTTTTGTTTCGATCGAGTATCGAGTATGGCTGTATTGTAAGTTGTGTTGTTAATTGTTTAAACAAAAAGAGATGCTATAACAAATGTTTGGGGAAGGATGATGTTTACAAAGATTTGTAGGTATTTAAAAGTTGTTAGTCAGACCACGACGTACCACTTTTAATCTAATCGTGATACTTACTTGGTTATTCAGAATCGAGGTTTCGACAATTTTCATTATTTTTGCATTTACAATTCAACATTTTGGCAATAAATGCATTGCTATCTTCAAGTTCTGGGAGGATTCGTTACGTATCAAATTCATTGAATCTTATTTTATTGTTATTTCGAAATTATGTTATACCTTTCCTACTTTTTATTCAATTTAATCTTATAATATCAACACGATCGTACTTATACTTTTACAAAACGTATGAAATGGCAAAAAACTAGCAAATGTATAGTTCCTAAAAATGTATCTTCGAAGACGGGCAAATACAAAAGGTACCAGCACAAAGTATTTGGTACATTTGGATTGTATGTTTCGGGAATTCATGGATTTCTATTTTCAACCATACTACTGAAAGATAAGAATTATCTCTGTAATAGAGAACAGGCTTGTATTGAGGCACATGTCTCACTGTTCGATGTCTCGGAGTTGGCCTTAGATATTTAATAACGAAAACATAATCTCAGTATATAAGTATTGTAATCATAAACTTATGATATCAAAGATAACCGTCGTTATGGTGTCCATTCGATTGACTTCAAACAAGATTGGACACGATCTTACGTCTTTCTGGGATATTTTGGCCGCTTATATAGCATAGAGCTCCCCTTCCTGTTCCCGGGATTTTACTAGTTAATATTATCTCCCTAGAATGATAATATCGGGGGACCCCCTAAATAACTTGTCTTTTCTCAATTTTCTTTACTATTTAATAATTTCCCTAAAAAATATACAGTACAAATTCAATTGTATATCTATCATAATTTCGCAAATTAAATAATATTCGGTAAGAGTCGTTATATTCGGTAGTGAAAGTCAACATTCAATGGTTGCCCGTGATGAGTTATGTCAAAGGCCATAGCGTCAGTCTTTAAATTGCGTCCTCCCATGGCATATTATATACTGCAATAGGTTATTTTTAAGGAAAGGAAAATTTAATTGAAATATATCCTAATTAGCTGTGATTTAATAAATTTAAAAGAAAATCCGAGGGTTTTAATGGTTAAATTACGAGGTAAATTCAAGTTGTGGGTTATTTAAAAATACGTTGGTTTTGGAGTACGTAACGGGTTACCATAGAGTGTATCAGAAACGCCAAGGCTTGAGATTGGTTTTTATTCAATCAATTTAATTTTCGTAATTGAGACATATGCGTCACGCGAGATATATGCACTATATGCATGTTACCACAAGAAGTGTAGTGAACGAATTATGTGCAAGTAAATCATCAAATAAACAGAATTTTTAAACAAAATAAATATCATATATTCAAAAGCTCATGGCCTGATATGTAAAAGATGTCGTTTATGTTGTTGCCGCCAAATGATCTTGATAATGTAAAATATAAAATCATCCAGGGTTGCAGAAGCATATATAGAGTTATGAGGACTGTGGCAGGAGGAAGAGGACAATTTCAACATTTATAATTTATTACCTACTACTAGTTTTATCATATGATATAATTTAATTCTAACGATGTATAATTTACGTTCGAATAATGTTTATAATTTTGTTTTTTTTTTTATTTGCATTTCGCTGTGCTATTTTTTAAATGTGCTTTGATTTATTAAAATTATCTTCCAACGAAGTTGTTATTTATGTTTAAAAGTTTTGCGTATATAATAGGGTGTTTGTTGTTGTCCAATTAAAAAAAAATATAGGAGGAGTGGAAAAATTGAGTAATGTCAAAACGCCGCAACGTAATTAAGTAAATGATATATGTATGGTTGTCCAGCGAAAAACAAAAAGAGCCAGAATATCTGATAAAAAATATGGCTTGTCATTTAAAAAAATATCTTTCTTTCACTGGGCAGTTTGTGGACCATCCTGTATTAATTTAAGATGCACGTTTAAGTACATTTCCAACCCTAGATTTTATTTCAAAAAAATAATAATAATAATATTTAAATATCATTATATTGGCTAAAAAATTTTTTTTTGGTTATTGCTTCTAGGCATTTTCTGATGCGTTGCATTATAGTAGCTGTTTTGTTTATACATAGATATAGGAAAGAAACAAGTTAGAGCAAAACTATAACGGAGTACAATGCCACTATAAAATCACAACGCCGGTCAATAAACTCTATCGATTAAGGAAAGGACTAAAAAGGCTGGAAAACATGATCTTTTAATTTTCTTGATAATGAGTATCAAAATTGTAATCTTTATTAAAGCGAACTACTGACCATTTCCCACCAATTCAGTAATTCGCCTTGGAGTGCAATTACACTCGAAATATTTTGATATCAATAAGTACGATAAAGAAAATTTATTAGTTAGGCTTTTTTAACATTTGCAGCATTTTCTCTAATTGCTGGAGTTTGTAGTGTGGAGTTTTTATGCTATAGTTTAGAAATTATAGCACGAAAACAGATGTTTATAAAGTATATTATTTCGTATCTGTCAGCAGGTACCTACATACATTAAAAATTCTCGCGTTATAGAGAAAAATACGGGCACTATACATTGAAGTAAACATATTTACATTTACGAGAGAGCGTATACTTCTATCCACAAATATAATTTGCGGAACAATTACCGTACAGAGGAAGCCGCAAGTTAAGTAGCCGAGTTTCCACTTGCAGATCAACGAAATCACGCTCGCGATCCCAAAGAGCTGCGCAACACGTTTGGTCTGGTCGACTAAGCTTTCTGCTGCGTATTAGCAAAGCACAAAGCTCTGGATTCTGTAATCTAATTTTCAATGAGACTTATTAGTTTGGGCTGCGGGAGTCGCGTTTGTTTATGAAACACTGAAACACTGATATCCCGATTAATAATTCTTCTTTATCTGCCGTTAATTCTACTGACTTCAGAAATGTTTGCTTTTCGGTTTTATTTTTGTATTCGAATGCATTCTTTATTTATACTTAGCATATTACAATTTTTAGTTGAAAATTAAGTGTACAATAAATTGTTTAAAATGTCCCTCAAAATAATAATGTTTTAATGAATTGTTTAATGGAAGTTAGTAAGTGATATGAATCTTATTCATATTCATATAAATCACCGACTAATTATTTCAACTGAAAATAGAAGAATACAAGTTAAACATTATAATGCTTAGTACATTTTCTTTTAATTGATAAATTTCTATAAAATGTACACATCTGCAATTCCATGCACATATACATATATGCATATGCATTGAAAGTTGGACAAATCTACATTTTCACCAATATTCATTTCAAAGTATTAATTTAAATAAAAGGACAGTGTTGTCTGCGGTATTTCAATTTTTCAATGAAGTAAGTAAATACAAACCAATTTAACGTGTGCGTATTTAATAGCACAAATACATGTATGTCATGTAATCAACCCGTACATACCGGCATCTAATAAAATTGTAATTTGAACAAACAATAAGTAGATTTTCTAAATGAACACTAAACATACAGTATGTTTAGTTAGTGCGCGAGCAGAAGATAAATTGCTTCCCTAAGCAAATGAGAAAAACATTTTTAAATAAAAATTATCCGGATAAGTGTTACACAACATAAATTCATATATTCCGAAAAAATAAACAAGGGCTTCCCTTTTAAATAAATTAAAGTAGTATGAATCAAACTTGGCAATGATTACGATGGCCATCATGCAGACCCTAGTTGACATAAAACATTTTTCGATGTATTGCCAAAAAGTCCAATATTCAACTGAATAGTGTTTGAATCACCACTTTTAAGATTGAAGATAATTGACATGAAGCATATAAAAACAATAATATCCATATAGGGTGTTCTACTTAAAAAATCAAACTTATATCGTGCGTAGCAGAAACTGGATATTTGTATACTTGAATATAATTTTTTGTTGTGTAAAATTTGTTGGGGGATATTTTCTAATTGAGAACCTTTCCTCGTAAATTGCTCAGGAAAGGAATTATCTACCGAGCAGACACGCTGCATAAATCACAGGTATTAATATATTTTTTTTAGTGATTGTACATCTAGATTTTGTAATAGATATAGCAACTAGAATATGTGTGCGTATGATACACATGATACAATTTACAATACAATAGAACAATTTATTAAGCCAGTTGATCAAATGATATTGGATACGTTAATAGAACGTTGTGAATGTGTATGAAACAAAAAAAGTATGTAGTGTTGATGAAAAATTAATCAGGGATAAAAGCTACATATTAATATTAAATATGTGGGATCTTGTTTTAGAATTTTTGAATTTATTTGTTCGTCTGAAATTTATTTGCATTTATTTGTTTATTTGGTCAAATACTTTAACTGCTCACTGTAGCTCTCAAGTTATAATCATACAGTTCGATGTCCTTTGTGAAAAATCTTACCTTCATGTAGCTGCTAATTGAAATCCAAATTGTACATTTTCAAATCCTCTTGAAGAGATTGTCATTGGTCAAAACGTTGTTTTTGTTTTCTAATCTACATCCACAGTTTACTTTATGAATCAAATATCAAATAACAAAGCTTTTTGATTTCAATATCTACCAAAAAAGCATTTCGCTTTCATGAGGACGTTGTATGTCGAAACTTTGAAATATAGTAAGTTACAATGGTTATCATATTTACCATTGTATTTTAATTATTGCATGTGAGCAGTTATACTATCACTGATATGCACTGTATTTAATAAATCTTCAAATGAATAAATTTTAATGGATGGATTTAATGGATGGTTAATGGATTTTGTATCTTGCATTAAAATTTATTTACTAGATTCTTTTGATATAAATACGTCTTCGCTAAATGTATAATACAAAAAAAGAAAATTGTTCTGGAAGAAATTCCAAGGAAAAAGCCACCAACATTGCGCCATGTGCAACAAAATACTTTCAATCTTTTAAAATTTAAGTTAAGGGTTATTAACATTGAATATATTTGTATTAGGAGGAGCAATATGAAGGTGTCGTTCCTCAGAGAGTCAGTGCAGGCGAGGAACCGCACGCAGCATGTTGACAGAAAATTCATTTCCTATATATTCTGAGGTTGCGAGGATTGCAAAATCTGCGGATTTCTTTAAAACCTAAATAATTATTTTAAATGACCGATGTCTTATTTTTAAATAAATACTATAATCAGAAAATAGTTGAAATATTAGACGTAAACTCATAAAAAATATTTTTGGAAAACAGGAACTCAGTTTCAAATGAGTTTTCTAATATGTATATTCTGGCAGTTTACTGATTTGCATATAAAGCAGACCAAGAGGATTATAAACGCTATTTCAAAGGCGTTAAGCAACGGTATATGGCATTAATTAGATATTAAAAAGCGTACATATAAAATCATAATATTTCCTATTAGCTAATCTGAGATAAACATAATTGTTTTGTCGAATTTACAGATAGATTATGTAGAGTAGTATCATAAATTTATTATTCTATTGAAGTGCATAAACATAGTGACTTACTATTAAAGCTTCCATCAGTTAGTGCTACAGCAATGGTATTACACTTGAGGAAATCCAATGTAGCCGATATGCTGTTGTATACCTTAACATATGTGTAAGCGATTCTGTGCTTTGCTGCTGTTTGTGACTGAAGATACTGTTTTATTCGCCATGGTGGATTTTTCATCCTAACTAAGTAATTGTTATCGACAACACCGCTAATATTGCAGCACTCACGTCGACAGCTTTACTTATTATATGCAACTTTAAAGTAATACTATATTTTTTCAGTTGCAACACGATTTATCCAACCGGTCATCTACCACAAATGAGAATTTCAGTTGTTACAACTCAGCATTTTGTTTGATTTCTATTTGCCTCGAAATTGGATTTGTTGAATTTACAGATTAATTAATTTGTACGATACAATCTTCAGGTTTAATTTACTGCTATACATGCAAAACTCATTAAAACAAGTATTTTATCAGGAAAACATATTACCTCAAACTTATAAAACTGATAGTGAAGTGATAGTAGTCATATTACCGAAAGTAGGAAAGTATTCGCTGTAATACATCTTATTTAAATTGTTAGATATTCATAAAATGAACGGAGCTCTATGATGCTGGAAGATATACATTTTTTCAGATGCACAATAGATATGAAAGACGTTTTAGACATCTCTCTAACCAATTTTGTTTCACAGTGCCTACAAAATCAATAATAATAATAATAAAAGTAAATATTTATTGAAAATAAATCGATAATTTAACTAACATTTTTAATTTCATCTAGCAATTACTAAGAATGTTATATATGTTTCCACGATCTCTTAACACATTTAATACACCGATTAAGATTAAATGAACATCAGCGTAAGTAAAGAAAGGACCTGATACATTTAATGTGTGTTTGGTATCCCGGGAGGTAGCAGATTATGATCAGTCGAGTGGTTCTTTTCAACATACAACTCGCCATACGGTGTTTGTGATATTGTCAATGCGTATGTCTTTATGAGCGCTGGGGAATTGCTACTCAGTGAGAGGAAATAAATGCTGTTAAGTGCATGCATGATCATATGTTTCATTGGATTATAAATCGAGCAAGTGCGTACGCTATTTTATGCATTGTTAATTGTTTGACATTTATCGTTGAAGTGTGAAGTTCTTATTAACATGTGTATACATACATCTATAGCAAATTCTGCCCTAGTAAAATCGACATATACGCTTATTGCAATTTAATATTTTCGTTTTACGTCACAAGAATTGATTCCACGGTTTTATAAACTGTGCACAAAGAGTGCGTAAGCTTCCTATTTATGAAATATCATCCGTATAATTTCATTTGTTTAAAGAAGTACGTAAAACAAACAAAATTGATTAACGAAAATGAATGCACACATCGATGACTTACAGAAAGATCTACTACATATATTAGGCATAAAAGGAAACATAGTATACGAGTCCAGTTGATTTGATAATTTCTTCATAACTATTACTTATGGGACGAACAAATTAACTAACGTGATCTAAGGGTTTATTGCTTAGAACTTACTAATCCACGGATTTTTAAATGTAAAAAATAGTAGTTAACTGAAAAATTACATGTATGTTGAACTTTAATAATCGCAACATTGATTTTTTTTTACTGTTTTACAGTAACACATTTTCACATTAATTTAGCTACCGTATTTACACAGTTCCACCGTATTGTGTCTAGCACAATAGAGAATATGCATATAACAATTAAATAATGCCTTCATTTCTCTTATTTAGTCAGATTTACTTTTTTCCGGCAGGGTGCTTTTGGAGTACTAGCAAAACCCTGTAAAATGAAATTACGATCTCGTCGTATAAAAAAATCGTAAGTAATATAGAGAACATATGAAAGCACTGCACGAGAGGGCTGCGGGCGATGGAACGCAAGTAATGTGTCGAGCATCTGGTGGTGCCGCTGGAGCGGCGACGGCCTACGAGAAAGCATTCGCCGAGATAATACGTTTAAAGATGCCGCACGCCCACCCTTTGCGAACCACTTGGGGCGCTACTGTAGCTTCCTGCTACAGCCGCAACCTAGTTACAAGTTCTATCATGTAAGTCGATATAGTCAAACAAATATTATAGTGCATAACTCGTTTAAATGTTTATAATGCTGATCGTTATTAGCAATAAGCCAACCGCTATTTTTTCAATATAGTTTAATGCACGAACAGGTTTGAAAGATATGTAATATGCTTAAGTACATACAAGCTATTATGTGTATTTAAAATATACACAGAGAAATGTTCTTATGGCCAAAAGAAAACGCGCTTGCAAATAACAAGCATACAAAGTTGAAATGAAAATATTTTGCTGAAAAGAGCTAAGCAGATTTTGGAAATTTAGCTTGTATGAAGTATCTTGTATCTAACACATATCAATACTTGCTTCGCTTATCATGGGGGAACGTCTTTGCATAGGTACTGAAATAATTTAGAAGCACTTGTTCTCATTCTAGTTCTTGAGTTCGGTTATATGTATTAGATATTACAGCGCCGACAGTAATTATTAGATATAATACTGCTCTGCTGTGATCGCGTAAAGATCATATGTTCCAATGTTTTACCTTACTCGGTTACATTAAGCATTCTTAACAGTGCCTTATTGGTAATTACCACTGACGATGGAAACTTAGTTTCTGTTCGAGATTGTTGATACGAGGGTAGCGTGTTAAGTTATTACAAGCAGTGATAGCACAGAAATCGGCCTGCTTGCTTACCAACTTGCAAAGACTTGGTACCAGAATTCGGAAATGCGCACTCGATAGAAACAATTTCTCTATCAAACGCCAGCGTGAACGAAGTGGATATTTCTACTTCTCGCATATGAACAAGAACAAAAAGACAACATTTGAAACGTACGCGCTTGTATACGAACTCATAAATGTAGCTGAGTAAACGTACAGAAATGAATATTTCCGAACCTTGCTTGTCACCATTAATCTATTCCAAACTAAAATTGCTGTGCCTCAACGTCCTCCATTTGCTTCTGCATCGGCTACCGCCTCCACGGAAGGCTGCAGCGTCTACTGGGGGGCGGTATCGCCTCTGTTGGAAATCTGTGGTTTAGAGGATCGAAGAGCGGTTAATGCTAAGTTGTATACAACAATGCGTTTGACAAGTCCCACACAAGCTCCCACACAACACGTCAAACTGTTGATTATTTGAAGGATAACATTGAATGAATGTCTTACTGCCTGTATTCACCTGATCTATCGTCTAACGATTGCCTTTTGTTCCCGAATATGCGAACAGCAATTTGTATCACCTTAAGAATTGGTCTCAGCCACCAAAAAACGTATTTTGGAAGTACTAGCTTCAGAGTGGAAAAATGTTTCGAGAATTGGTTGGAACGCACGGAAATGTCAAATATTTTGAAAAGTAATAAGACGATCTGTACCAAAAATTTTCCTTTCATTGTTTTTGTAAAAAGTTAAAAGATATTTCTTCTACCAGTGTGGAAAAGGTTTGCATGCCAACATACATAGTTACTATGTATGAGACACATAGAAATAGAAACGAAGTGAAATTCAACACTTTTTTGACACCTCCACAGACGACAGTGTAATTAAATAAATGTACAGAAAATAAGCTATAACTGTTAAACATTTTTCTTTTCGTATGGAAAATAAACTTAATGAAATAAACTAAAATCATGCCGAATTCACGTAAACTAACGGTTTTATTAACTCAAGCAAAGTCACTGTTTGAGCTACCTGCATATTTACGACAGACAACGCTGTTGAAGTGAAACAATACCGTGAAAGTTGCTTGTGATCAAGCTGGAGAAAAATAACTGCGAATTTGTAATTATGTTACTTTACCGTGCGACAACTTCTGTAAAATGAAGTCCTTAAAATAAAGCGGAATGAAATTCAAATATGTGTAACACATAGTTTACATACTGAAACTAGATAAAAGTAACTAATAGTACTGAACTCTTGACAGTAACTTAATATTTTTGATTTGTAATTTTCATTATCGTTTGAAAGATACTTTTAATAAACATTAATTTTTGTAACGAAATAAGGTATTAAATTATTTACACATCGCACTGAACAATGAATATTAAAACGTATAGATACATATACATAAACTGTGTGCTAATTTTTTGTGTACTTACTTAAATATTTTATGTCTAATAAGAGGACTCTGAAGTTTATGTTGTGCTGGAGAGACTAAATTACCATATCTTGGCTGGTAACATTTTGCTACCGAAAAGTACAAATACTAACTTGAATTTAGTCTGAGAAGAAGATAAAATACTAATCCCTTGAAGTATAACATTCCTTACCAACAGATTAAAAATTGTAACTTATTTTGTAAAGAGGGTTAAAAAAACTTCTTTTTTCTTAAGCATCTTGTGTTATAAAATGCTTTGCTTTTGCTATTAAAACATCTAATTTCTTGAGAATAATGGAGGAAACCAGAAACTTCATATACGCGTATTATTACAATCGTGTGTGTAATTTATCTTTATTCACATAACAGATTCCTATTAACTCCATTATTGTAACACCTGGTCTTCTACAACAACAATTTGCTGTTCTTAGTATTTTATGCAGGTACCTACAAGCAATTATCTTAGATTTTAAAATATTTTCAAGCACTTTAATGCATTTATTTAATATGTTTATTTCGAATGTATCCACAAAGGAAACGCTGTTCAAAAGGCATAACAATTTAATCTGGGAATTATTTTCGAATTACATTCGAAATCCCCGTAACTGCTACAGGAGTAAAGGCACAAACTTCCTAGCCACTCTCCGGTATTTCTAACAAATCTAACGGGTGACACAATGGGCTTTGAACAATAGTTGACACTTCAATACGGCAAATATTTTGCCACCGTTCCAACTGAACTTTGTTCTCTTTCTTCTTATTATCGTATGCATGATGTTCTCTCGCTTACCGAAGCAGAGCAGCTGGTCGGGAACGCACAATACCCGGGTTCTATGTTATGTCTATTAAAATAGACTCTCCTGGCCATTATTCTGGAAGTGGTATAGTTCATTAAAATGTTTATGTGATACGTGAATATGATCGCGGGGGGTCTTTAAAAATGTGATTGGGTTCTACAGTAGTTTGTAGTTAGTTCGGTGATGAGACTCGTGTGAATCAATTGATCACGGAAAGCTCTTCGCTTTTGGGAAGTGTTTGCTGTCACAGGATGTATTTACTTTTACCAAGAACTGATGATCGTATACTTGATAATACAAAAGAACGAATTCATCTAAGGATTTATTTATAAATCAAATAATACTAAACTGTATTTTTAGAATTCGTATAATAGTGCCATAATTATAATATACTATTGAATCTTAAGAAAAGCTTTGATATGTTCTACTTAAAACATAAATATATAATGCATTATTATTACTACGAATTAATATTGTTATTAATGTTGTAATTCAATACGATAATATTCCGGTTTATTGGTTTCAAAGGAGCTTATCGTTATTTAAAATTTTCTTACAAGCAATAAAGGAAATAATCCGTTTTCGTAACCCAAAAATAATCCAAAATTCATTTCAGGCATTTTAAATACAATTTAATAGGCAGGCTGTCTCTCGAAGAAATGCATCGATCGAAAGATGAAAGAAAATTCTGAAAATATACTACACATGTACTACTGAACTAAAATATTTTCGATTTAAAACTTCTAGTTATACCGGAAGTAGCTGTTAACTTTGTTATTTTAAATAGAATAATATTATCACACTCTTGAATTTTTAAGGTTTGTTTGATATAACAAATATGTTGCCATTTCTAGCCTCACTCGAAATATTTGCATTTTTTGAAAGTTGTGAAGGTGCTTAACTTGGAAAATTTAGATTTTGCCATGTTGACCATATAGGGTAGGATTTGAAACCGAATGAATTTTTGGAAAACATTATACAGCGTGTCTGACAATTCCGAATTTTCAAATGGAAAGACTAGCAAAACTTAATTTTTTAAAATACAACTATCTACTCTTTTTTTTTTTCAAAGAAAGAAAAACACTATATTCACTATGCATCCAAAATGCATACAATAACGTAAATACTGTAGGTGTTACGTTAGAGATATACGATGGATGCTGAAGAAATACGTTTCTGGTGTGTGAGTTGGTAAAGTTTGGTGTCCAAAACTGAACACCCTATATATTTCGAAGACATCCTAATACCATTTTTCCATAGTTTTCTATCTTGTTGGCGTGTATTCTTTCATTTCCTCCCGTTTGATACCTTTATTGACCGCTGATGTCCAAACTTGTTATCAACACGCTCTTCTTGGCCGACCTCTCATTTGTTTTAGTTTTGAACACCCATCTAGTTACCCTGGCTTCTGACATCGTTCTTACGTATTCATACCATCTCAATTCCGCTTCTTATAGTTTCTCCACTCTAGGTCTTATTTTCAAATTTTGCCTGAACTGTGTCTCATATTCATTTTATCTAGCGGTTTCTTACTATATCTGTTACGTATTTTTCTTTCTTCGTTATAATTACGTTCATCCTCGCAAAACAGATCTGACACCAATATCTATTCCACATTTCAATAACCTACTTCGAACACCCCTACCTAAGACTCAAAGTTGCTTCAAACAATTCGGTTTTCCAATTTTAAGTGCAGCATTCTAATTCTTTCTGGTAGTTGCTCTTGTGAATTTCGTCTGCATAAACTAATTGCTTTATGTGGCTCCAAAAGTAAAAATTCAGAGGCTCTGGCGACCTAGCAGGCCACTGAATTGGACCGCGTCTACCTATCCACCTTCCATTAAAATGGTTGTGTAGCCAAGCAGAATGTGGGGATGCAGTATCGTGTTGATCACATTACGCATTGCAAGTAGAACATCTGCTAATAAATAGCTCGTAAAAATGATTATCTAACAATTCCAAGACGATTGTTGAAAATCCCACGCCAATTGAAAGTCTGTGTTGAAAACGATGACTTCTAAATGCGTGCGCATTCAGTTATTGATGTCTTTGGTGAAAGTAGCTTCGTCGGACCACAAAACGGATCGCATTTAGTTAGGATCGTACTCGTGCTGTTCGAGAAGCCATCGCGAAAATGGTAATCTTTGTACTTCACCTCCTGGTTGTAAGTCATGGACACGCTGATGATGATAAGAATGCAAATGTTTAAAGTCCCCCAAATGAACTTTTGAGAAACTTGCAGACGGGAGGCAATTCTTCTGGGACTAATACCTGGTTCGTCAAGCACTGTATCAATTACTTCTTCTTCTCTTGCGGCGTTGTATCGTAGATTTACACCACCAGTATGACGATTACTAATTCCATATTGTCGCAGTCTTTGATATGCACCGAAAAATACACGACCAGATGGCTGACGCTTATTCGGAAATCTTCTTCGATACTTCCGACAATTTTATAAAGCACTGCCATTCCAAAAGCCGTAAACAAAAATAATGTCGGCATATTCTTCATTGCTGAATTGCATTTTTGACAAAATGTTGTATCTTTTTTACGCTAACAATTAAGAACATTACCTAAAGTATCTAACTGTTAACAACTAGTTAATAAGTATTTTGTTTCCAAGCAATTTCCATGATTTACTATTAATTTCATGGACAAAAATTAAATAAGTTCAGAAAAGTTCATGTCTCGATATCTCCAAAATAAAGGCCTCCCGGAAAGTACGTTATTTCGAATCTTTTGCTTAGAACGCTGATTACCTGTTTTTCACGTTTCTGATGTTACTATCTGTCTTAGTATTTTCCATGTCTTCTCTTTTAATCTTACCAAATGCTTTCTCCAGATCGATGAAGAATAGATGTTTTTGTTCTGTTAGTGCCTTTTTTTCACGTGTCTTATTATAAAAATGTCATTATTTATTCCTCCATTTTGAAAATCGACATTTATTGAAAACGTTATTTCTTCGGAAGTGCGCACCAGAATAGGGTTAAACGTATAAGGATCTACATGGTGCGCGTAAATTACTATGACAGTTTTGTTAGGAAATCATTTTTTTATATTATATAGAACCTGTCTGGGAAGAACTGTTATTTCCCTATACTGCTCAGACAAGGGATTATCTTTTAAAAACGCACTAGGTGGATAAACTGTGTATATAATATGCATACGTTAGGAGTGTTCTCTAATTAAACGTGAGCTTTTCTCTATAGATTTAAATAATAGTTTTGATAGAAACACAAAGAAAATCTTTTTGACTAGTATGGCAGAAAGTATTAAGCTAAAAGAGTTTGTATTTAAATCTATGAACACGTGGTATTAATTAATAGGTACGTGTTGGTATTTTTTTTCTGTTTATTAATGTATTTGGTAGTACACTTAAAATAATTGCTAGATAGATATTACACATCCGCCGTTCTGTTTGATTTCAAATATTGTTTTAACGTTTAAAGAAAACAAAAAAAAAACAAAGAAGAGAGAAAGCTGCTGCCAAGCAAATGTTGCACATTACTATTATAAGAACCATTTCGACGGCAGAAAAGCGTACCATTCCGACCGCATGTATGAGAGTATATATGTGCTTGAAAGCTCCGCGCAGTAAAGAAAATGCCGCATTAAGCCCGTTCATTGAGCTTTAGATTATGGCCGCTTGTCCTATAGCGTTCCGCGACCGACACTGATGCACTTTTATGCCTCCTTTACGAGCGGCCATCTTAGAGAAAGCTTTTTATCGGATTTCAACGTTAAGCTTACGTCCTTTACGAGTGTATTGTCTTGGAAATTTACAGTACACAAGCGATGTCTCGAGAAAATCGGAAAAGTACTAGCTGATTTGGTACTTGTATGATAGTTATTGAACCTTAGACCTTAAGGTTCATTTCATAACACATCAAATATTCTTCATAATCGCACTAATTATGAAGGAATGTCTTTTAAATAAATAAAAGACATTCCTGTCTGTTGAATAGTATCAATTAGAATTAAAAGGACCAGAGATTGGTTGCACATGCTTCTATTTTATACTTATACTGCTCGTTTCTAAGTCTCTTGGAAGTTCAACCATTTATTTTCATTATTTATTTTGAGAGATATATAACGGTTTTTGCCTTAAGTAATTTCTATTATACGAAGCATACTAAGTATCAAATTAACGGGCTGCTTGCTTTGTTATTATCCCGCAAATTCAATTTAATCGGAATGTTTGTAGTTTTGAAGATTGAAGCTTGAAAGACACTACACAAGAGACAGTTGATTAAAATTCGTTAACTATTGTGAAAATAAATTAGTTACCACACATGTTTCCATTTTATTTTACATCTTCGATTCAACAAGTACATGGCGATCGAAATTTCATTTCAATATGTCTGTCTGTGTGTAGAGAACCCATTAAACCCACGGGAAAAATAGATTTGGAGATAATGTCGACCAATTAGTTGAACCATTGCTCACGTAATCTGCGACTATATAAGACCCTATGGTATATTCATTGCAGTTTTTCTTTGTTTCTAATTTCAGTGAAAATATTTGAAGATGTAAGTTGATTAGATACATTATATTCTAGTGAAAAATAAACTAGTAAACAACACATAAGTATCGGCACCCTCCGCACTACACAAGTTTAATTTATTATATAGTAATATAATAATTAGTCCGGGACGGCCGTTTCGAGGACACGAATGGCCCTCATCATCAACCGGTGACCGAATGATGACCGGTTGATGATGAGGACCATTCGTGTCCTCGAAACGGCCGTCCCGGACTAATTATTATATTACTATATAATAAATTAAACTTGTGTGGTGCGGAGGGTGCCGATACTTATGTGTTGTTTACCATACTACGCCACAGTCCTTGCTATCATTATTTAAAAATAAACTATGTTAGCTCTTAATAGAAAATTTGCTTTATATAATTAGTAATGTTTTAGAATTTCTTTATACATGTTCTACGTACTACCATCGTAGCTACGAAATAAATGTTGTCACACTATTTAACCAGATGTATGCAACGTGATTACCTTTTTGCTCTTAATCATCAGCCATGATTAAACATTTTGATTAAAATTATTTGTAAACACTGAAGTACTGGCACATAGATTGTTGTAGTTGACATTTCCATCAGCCTTCATGTTGGTAGGTGCCTTTCGATAATAATCCTGGGAGGTTTTTGCACTTCTCTCTTCTTCTCGTGCCTCTCCTAAATTTTCTCAAAAATGAGTATTTTTATAGGTATAAATAATTTTTACATACTTGAGTCAAAATTGGATTTGTTAACTAATCGAAGAATCGACAAATTTTTTGATCAAAAGGTAAAAATAATGAATACTATACTTGAGGCAACATCTGCGTGCCCTTAGAAGCTAGTCGAACAAATATGATTTATTTCGATTTCAAGCACCAGCTTGTTGAATATACGTTTGCGAACTTTGAAATACATATAAATGTGTATCATCGTGTTTGTATAAATACCAACTTTATGTTATAGTAGAACTAGGAAAAAAGAGTCGTTGATGTTACGGGCATCGATTTGAATGCGACTTCATGTAAATCCGACAGTTGGCCAAACAAACAGTTCCTTTCCATTTTGCGGCATCGTCGAGCAGAGCGGATATCGGTTCGAGCTCGATTTCACGAATCTGAGAGTCAGCCGAGCGTTCCGGAACCGGCTTTCTTCTGTTATTGATTTTCCCTTGCTCTCTGTACGCGACCCCTACTCGAAGGGGTGGTGGTGTAGTTTCTTACGTCGGCCGACGACGTCTTATCCATCTCCCTCTTTCGTACTCTCTTTCCTTTTCCGTCTGTGTATTCCGCTTTCTTTCTCTTTTCCCTCTTCCGCATCGGTATTATTCTGGTACCTTAAGTAACAGAGACAAGGCGACGGTGCAAGATCTCCACTTGATCGGAACCCCTTGTGAATGCCACAAGAGAACAAGGGTGCAAAATGGACAAGAAAGCATGCGGTAGAGGGAGATGGGTAGAGATTGCCATAGACGCCCCACCTCCTGAGCTACTCGAGCGAATCGCGATACGCCGCCGCTCCGATTGTGTGCATCAAGGGGTGAATTTCTTCGCTATTTAAAGTTTTTTGAAAGTTGGATTACGTAGCGCGGTTTGAGGTAATTGGGGATTAAGTCAGAGATCGAGACGGAATATGGAGATGCGGAATTTTTGATTAGTTTTGCATCGATAGATATTCTAATAATTACAAAGTCTAGATAAATATGATTGCAGTGAATAGTTCTTCATAAATGACAGTACATTGCACTCACAATTATAATATTGATTCCTGTGTGCAAGGAGTGAATTTAAATTTCCGATGAAAGGGCTTATTCCCCTATTACAACAAATACATTATCTTTTTGTAAGCAATGATTATGCACGGACGATTCAAATTTGGTTCGCACCAATGAAATCTCGCTGTAGACCAAATGAACATTGTAAAACAAATTCCAATTTGTGCATATTTTAATGCAGCGTTTTATATATTTACATAAAAAATTGAAATATAATTTGATTTGTGATGTAGAAATATTAATATACTACGTATGACTTTAAAACGCGAAGATAAGAACGTTATTCCGGATTGAAAAATGTACGACAAAAATATTCAGTATTGGTACTTTTCTCATTAATTATTTCCAAGCTCGAGATTTGTTATCCAATCTCCAAATCAACAACTACTAGTCAAACAATAGAAAAATCATCGAAGAGATTAAGCGACTGACCAGCGTGAAGTTTGCCCCGCTCTTTTTGAAAATTGAAATTCTGGCGGTTGTTCGAGGTTGTTCTAGGTTTATTCCATATTGGTCCAATGTATCTCAAAAATAGTCAAAATTGGGACAGAAAATTTTTTCTGGCAAATTGAAATTCTGAGTTGTCCTAGTTGTTCTAAACATTGTTCCAGAATTTCAGAACTGTATCTCTTATATATCAACAAATATGGTCAAAAGACGAAATAGGAAAGTGTGGAACTGCCCCCATATTTTTTGAAAATCAAAAGTCTGGAGTTATTCCAAGTTGTTCTAAACATTGTTCCATTTTTGGAAAATTGAAATTGTGTGTCTATTGTTAGTGTTTCACGGCTTCTTCTTGTTATGAGGTCTGGTGGGCATATCTAATAATTATATTAGGACTTACGGAATGTCTCATATGTTTGAAACTATCAGTGAAACTAAAAATGTATATCTTTAAACGGAGCATGCTATATCTATATTATTATGTTTTTAGAATTTCCGTTAAATTTTGTGGTGAAATAATAGCTAAGGGTTTCCTAGTTATTAAGTTTATTTTTTTACAGAAATCGTTATTTCTCCAAAAGTGTGTATGAGATAGAAGGTTACCGGCTCTTTCTAAAGCTAGACCAATGATTTCTTAGCCTTAGATAGTCATTACTCACTATCTAGATTTCTGTAAGTTCTTCCTTGAAATGTAAATAAGTAATTGTGAGGCGGAGCAGTGCTGATGACTGCTTGTCGCCAATTTTTCCCAGATTAGGTTTTTATCCTTGTCTTACACCTTAAGTAAGATAGGTTTTGCTTAAAAAAAGCCCATTAAACAACTTGTGCTGCGAGAAATCAAAACTACTAACGTAAGTCAATATTATATTTCTTATTATGAACATTTCTCAATCATATCAAATTCAAATCAAATCTTGAATAACTTCTTGTAGGATGCAGTGCAGTTCATTTTGCTCAGTGCTCTGATAACTTGCTCAAAATGGTGCAATCGTCATTTTGATCTCCAATGAGATCTGATAATTCATGTCTAGTATTTCGGATAACGGCAGTTGATTCTCTATATCGGCAATACATCCCTCAAATGTGCCATCTTCAGTCGGGAAGGTGGTCGATTTTGTAGTTCTTTCACCACCCGACCTCAGAATTAAAAGGATTTGTGCTGTTCTCAGCTCCTTCAATTTCCCACCGGCAGCTCGAGTAAGTACCGTTCTAAGGTTCTAAGGTTTTAACATAATTTTAATCCATGCCCACAGTCAGACCTCCTAGCAAGAAAGAAATCGTTTTGAACAATATCCATGAACCCGCGAAGATGACTTACGCTTTATATGTACGAACCGTACTTGAAGCACTTTTAGAGAATAGTCGTTTAGTTATTATTTTAAATAATTTTCCCATCAGTTTAGTACATTTTAGCGGGTTATTTTAGAGTTTCTGTACTTTAATTGAAATTGTATTCTATAATCTTGCGCTATCGTGACTACAGATGTCAGGTTAACTATTAGCTAAACTGATGGAAATGGATGGACGAGCTTTTCAGTGAACCAACCAATATTTTAGAAACTGAGCTATGGAAATCAATAAATCGGTTTGCCGAAAAAAAATTCAATGTTTTCTTCTCTATTTTAACTATATTGTGAAGCAAATGAATGTACTTTTTTAATTAAGTTGCAAACACTTATATATGCTTCCATCGGTATGTGTCGCAGAAGGAAAAAAGTAATTATACTTATAGTCTACTTATTTGACATTTTGCTTGACATTTAGAAGTCCCCAAATAATTTTACCAGCTCGCGGCGTGACTACTGAAAACAATGAAAAACTATTGATAGTAAAATGCTTTCCCTACTCTTCATCTAATTGGAGCGGCATTCTATTAGGAAAAATATTTTGCGAATTTGTTATTTATTTCCAAAGAGTGCTTGATACTCGACACCCTTTTCTGAAAAATTACATTTCTTACACACTAGTACGCTTCGATGAAATGTAACGCCGGATTCCTTAAACAGAATTATCGTTAAAAGCATAATGTACCACTCGGCGCGATCCATTTGAAACAATTGCTCAATCATAACCGCCCTACGTTTACAAAAGGCAGATAACATCTAGTAGGTCCGTCATCCCGAGGGTTGGCTTGACACATTTAATTTGACTGGTCGTCTCACGGGGTTTGTCTATTATTGCAAGGCATCTCACGCGCCCTTTGCGCGTACAAGTAATAAAATAACAGATGTGAATTTGTTTTTTTTTAATCGTAATATAGTAGTTTACAGGGTTATTACTGTAGTGTAGTGCAGTGTAAAAATATTGCTCTATTTCAAATTTAATTTATATTAACGTAACCGAATTGAAATTGTTAAACTGGCTAATATTATTGTACATCTAAGTAAAAAATCTCATTTAAATTAGCTTTAAAATATAATGTTTTTAGTTATCTGAAAAAATCTTAATTTTTTTGATTGACTTATTCACTCCGGTTGACGGTATCTAATACTATATTGAAAAATCCAGTTAGCTCAGGTAACAAAATTATAGTAAATCCCATTAAAATCTACGTTTGAATACGGACAAACAAATATAATGTTTCAAACAAATATGTTGATTCAACCAAAATATAGTTGGATTAACAAAATAAATAGTTGTCGCAAACATATTTTCTTTATCATAATTCGAACATATCGTTTTTTTAGTATACTCGTATGCATTACCTTCTCTACAAAATCATAAGGTAATCATCGAATACCAGAATTAATCTTTGTGACTCAGGATATATAAAAATATTCAAATGCCTACTAGACGTGTTTTTCACAGCTTTTCTATGGATAAGTTGGATATAAAATGCACACAAGCAGTAAGAGGATTTCAAAAAAACTTTTGGCTGCAAATTTCTATTAAAATTGTTACATGTATTCTAATAGTATTTTAAAATGTAAATAAAAGTATTGAAACATGTTTGAACTTACAATTAGTTAAATAGGAATTACAGACATGTTCATCCATTATGAAGAGCTGGTTTGTTAGATAAAAGGCAACAATAGAAAACACTCGGTTGTTGTAAAATTTGAAGAAGTACCATCTCTACATATATTCTCTTTATCTATCAATACTAACGCAGTATTAGATTAACAGATTGGTGGATTTTATATAATGGAATCATAATCCAATTTTTACACAGAAATCGTCCATTCTTATGGATGCTATTATCAAATGCTACCATATACACGACGAACTAAAGTGACAAAGGGTGCCGTAAGTAGCTGTATGTTGCCGGTTATGCCGAAAAGAGGGGAACAAAAAAGGCAGTAAAAGGTACATAGGCGAATTACCCTTGGGTATATCAATGGGGTTGTTATTCTGACTTGCCTTTGGGGACCTAAAATCGACTATTCATCAACTAGTAGCGCTGTAAAACAGATTTTAACGTGATTTGGTATAGAGATTGAAATCAAAGATTTTTGTGAATGTGGCTGAATACTTCCAAGTTTAAATTGACGACATATGCATTTTTGAAACCTCCTTCATAGATTAAGTCAATGTTATATCAAGTGACAAAATTTAAATTCTTGCATCGAATTATCAGCACTAGCCTAGCTTAGTGCTCTAAAATCAATAATGTTATCAAATGTATTCAAATGAAAATGGCATAATCTACATTCTACATTAATTTTTATGATTGTCCATGCTTTAATAATGTACAGGGAAATCATTGTAAAACGGACACCCTCAATCTCTAGTTGAATTATTGTTTATTAATATAATGGGCAAAAGTTAGGAAATGGACGATATGCAAGGCCAATAATAATAATGGACGATATCTGCTTTAAAGATACATACTGAGAAAAGAATTATCTTCGGTTATTGTCAGCAATTAGCGTATCAGTTTTAGAAATCTAGAAAAAATAGATTGTAATCTTAGATGTAATGTTACATTTTAATGTAAATTTCCGCTGTATGTTTAAATATTATCGCATTACTGGAATGTAACACCTCGTCGTAATTTTACAAGCGATTGCGTACCTATTTAATACGTACGCGTCATTAGATTTTTTTTTAATTAATACTTCACTATAAATTTATACCTGCCTGCAAATTATACTTGCACCTTTACATTTTCCTTTCTTAAAAGTTTGTTTAGTGTCTTAGAATATTGTGACTGTATAGTATTCCTTCCCGCAAATGTGTATAAAATGTAGGTTTCTATTTAAATAAAATACCTATAGTTTTCAAGCCCAAATTTCTTTGTTGTTCTAACACTAGAAGTATGTTGATCACTAGACGTTTTACAAGTTCATATCCAACGTTGTGTATAACATATTAAAAAAAACAATTTATAATTAAGTACTAATTATTTTGTGAATTAAGTCAATTTGATTATTCTTCGGGTTGTAAGATGCTTACGGAAATATACTTCTGACTTCTAATATTTCCTTATTATTATTATTACTTGTTCATCATACGTAGTAGAGGTAGACATTTTGAGATTTATGTGCGTTCGGTATGGATCGTCTCACACTTTTATTAGCCCAGTTGTTGATTCATCAAATTTTAAACTAAATACTAAAATATTTATAGCTATTACGCCTTCTCAAAACAAATTGGATAAATTTGAATTTCAAAAAAGTATGTTCAAAATTATGTTGGAATTTCATAGAACGATGTTCAAAGTTATGTTTGAATTAAAGAAAAAGAATGTTCGAAATTAACAGCAAATGAGCTTGGGCCGAGTGATTTCATCGAACCCGACGAGCCTGACGGGCGCCCGTTTAATTTTAAGAAAGCCGCATGCCTACTATGCTGTATAGTGCGTAATAAGCCACGTAAGCAGGTGATTTGGCTTTGTCATTGATTGGATAAGCATGTCGCAGTTAAGTAACAATTTACATTATTAACAGTATTTTCTTCGCTACAGTAACGTGAATGTTGCATTAAAAACAGTGGATTATTGAGTAAAATAGTAATATAATATAATTCTCCTATTAGGATGTCCGTTATTTTTCGAGTATTTTTATATTTGGCAAGTTAAATTTCATAACTTTTTCATAACACGTTTACCCATACTGTATTGCTTCAAAACATGTTAGTATAGGTTGCTCACATAATGGTTAGTTTTCAATAAAGCAATACGTCTTGCTTTATTGAAAAAAAAACCATTGTAACTTTGCTTTATTGAAAATTAACCATATTATCTTATACGCTCAATGAAACATCAGGCTAAAGCATCTATATTAGGGGCTTTTTATTTAGGAGCCATTTGGCTGTCAGAAATCCCTATACACATATCCTCTAAGTACGTTCCAAATTATCATACACATTACTAAATATTACCTGAGTTGTGAGTTGGAATATGTTAGTTCATCCCGACTTGACCGTAAAGTAAGCAAAAAGTTGTTTATTAAGTACTGGTTTCACGTTACGTGAAATAATTCAAAAGTGAAGTAACAATTTATCAACTTATTCAAATCCCTGCTACTTAACGTCTAAACATAACAATTAGTGTTTTGCGTTTTGCGCACCTCCCTACAATGTCTTTTGTCTTCCTTTAACTTTGCAGCTACCCGACCAGAACTATTATATAATTAATATATATTCTTTTTAGCTTCAGGAAGTGAAATATTTTCATGAAGAATGAAAGTGCCATAGGAAACTGTTATTCATTTTTAGAGAATAAATTGAAACAACATTGCGCTCCATCGACGATGGAACTAGGAGAAACACCAACTAAAATCATATTCGATCGTTAATAATTTCGCGTCATTAGTTAAAATTATCAATGTTATTCTCTGAAGTGAAGAGGCTTTTCAGCGTCTAGTATATTTTCTTTGGTAAAATTTATCACCTTGTTTAATTTTCGTCAACCTCATCATTTGACAGAATGCTGCAGTGCTTGCAAAACATATTCAAAGCCGTGTTAGAGGCGATCTGGTATAGTTTTTATAAGACTTTAAGGACTTAAACTTAAAAGTATAAATATAACAATAAACAAGAATAAATCTGTTACCGTTTTCTTATCTTTTTTAGTCAAAGAAGAACGTAGTAGGAAGGTTTGGTGGGTAGCTTTAGGAGGTATACCAGTATCCTTCTTTCTCTTTGTGCGTTGAAAAAATTTACGCATAATGTACACGACTTTATGGAAGTTTCAACGCAATGCAAATGTTAACCTGCTCTAAACTTTATAAAATTTGATATATCAATGTTTTGCGATAAAACGAAAAATAAGAGGGTATGCGTCCAAAAATCTTTGAAGAATAAGAAAAAAATATTTGTTACTTCTTCCTTCCGCATGATAATTGATATTGTTACATTTTACCATATAATGTTATACAAAATGGCAAGCAAGCTGTTAAAATTTAAATATTTCTTTAGAAAATTAACTAATTCATACATTTTTTATATACAATGCAAAATATTTTCTCAATTAATCCCGATTCGGACACTTAATTTCCAAATCCAAAGTAAAAAGTCAAGTTAATAATGCCTGTGTGCGGTAGATGCTCGTATAAAAAGCAAAACAAGATCGTTATAACTTGGAAAAACATTCTGAATCTCCGTCGTTCTAATTGCGATGATAAAAACACAACGCGCCAAGCTATTGTTTGGAGTAGTCTTCCGCTGTTTCTACTCAGCATGGCGTCATGTCCGTTTCCTGTACTACCTCCTCTGACGTCTCCATTCTCTCGGGACCCAGAGAATTCCTATTTATCATTTGTTTTTATTGGAGAAAATAAGTCAGCAATTACTGGAGAATTTATATCTGAAAGAATTATGAAGTTATACTCCTGGCTTGCCGAAAACGTTGGACTCCAAAAAGTCTAAGAACAATTTAATGAGCTTTCTTTACAATTTAGTTTGGTTGCTAAAAGAATGAATATCGACGAAGTTAGATAAAATATTAAGTAGAACGGCAACAAAGAAAGTATTTCAAAGTATAGGGCCTATAGTGATGAGATTAGTCGGTCCTTTTTCTATTCGATATAAATACCTCACACATCATCGATTCCTTTCATTATTCTAATTTAAAAATTGACAAAAAACTGATTCTTTTGTCATATATTGATTCCAAATAAGTTAGAGTTTGTCGCTACAGAGCCCTCTTAGAGTTTTTTTTTCTTGATATTAAAAACAAAAGAGTATTCTGCAGCGAAATCGATAGTTGTTTTTTATAATTCCTATAAAGATATCGAAATACAAAAAGCAAAAGACAATAAGGTATGAAATAAAAATAAAATAAAATTGGTCGCAATGTGACGTACCTTAGAAATAAAATATGACAAAATTTTTAACAAAAACGGTTATTCGACTAAAGATGTTTTGTTTGGTATCACATAAGAAAGATATGTACATATACAGGTGCACCGGGAATTACAGGGCGATATAAGACATGTAGTATGAACTAAAATATTTTTAGGCTTTTAGAATTTTCCAATGTACTTTCTCACATATCGATCGATACAGTTCCCGGTGAGACACCCTCTATATGGATATTTTTCGGCTTGCCACTGTGGGCAATATTTCTGAACATATTTTAACATCATTTATTGCGATAAAAATATGACTTGCCATAAAAATGTATTTTGGGCTGAGGATGTTATTACATTTCAAAGTCAATTTCAAATGCGATTAAAATAATTGAATTGTGCCTGTATTATACGGAATTTTGTCATGCCAAGAATAATCCCAATATTGATCTATCATTGGCGAAATCGTAAATTAAATAAATAATATTCATAAATCGAAATGGAGGAGTATAAAATATGTTTAATCTAAAGCAATCTGCCTTGGATATTTGGATAGCGAAAAGTGAATTCAAAATTCGCACTATAGATAGAATAAAAAATCCTTCAAATCGGCGTATCACAAGCGGAGTAGTCTTAAGAAGAGGGACGTAAATTTCCACCGAAGTAGTTGGAAAGTATACCAGGATTCCAACCCCATTGTGTTTAAAATAAAATATTAAATAAGTTGAATCCAACTAAATTTTGTTATTTTCTCAAATTCAAACAATTTCTAATGCCAAAAGAATTTACAATTTTAGTCAATGAAAATAATTATATGCCTTTTGCTGTGTTTTTTAAATTATCTCATTAAAAGTTGTAAAATATTGATATTAGTTGGTCAAATTGATGCAATTATAAAGAATTAAAAATAAAAACAACCTCAATTTCAAATGTAAGTAAATCGAATAGAATTAGATATAGATGTCATTGGTTAGTTGTTTGTTAAGTGACTATCTATCACACATCAAACTTACAGCTATGTACATATATGTATGTAAGTACCTTCGAATCTACTTGCCTGTTTATGGATGAAACACTCGGTACGTTGTCTTGCGAACAGATGCCTTCGGCGAGTAACCTGTCTCTGATCTCCCATGCGAACATGGTCGGATTCTCTCTTTTGTAGTTGGCGATGGCATCGACCACCGGCGGCGTCGCAACTTTGGGTTTCGAACCTCCAATTACGCCAGCTTTAAAGCTACCCGTTTCGTAATATCTGAAATCGGTGAAACTTAATCAGATTTCAGCACAGTATTTTTTATTGAAATTGAGTTTCTGCGCATTTGCATATCTAAATACTTCTGCTATAGACAAGTAAATATTACTACCATGACAATATAAAGTCGAAACGAATGGAAATGAATTATATGTTATTGTGATATTGATATTGAACTAAACCCTCAAAGATTATTTCTAAAACAAAGCTGTACAGAAATTTACTTAGGCTCGGTTGTACGAAAAGGAGTTCAACTGCAAAGCAGTAGAACGACAGATCACCAGTGAACGTTGTTCAATCTTTAAAATGTTGTATGAAGTATTTTCAATACAAGTTCATTAGGAAACGTTCTAAAATACGTACATATGTTGGAATGAATTCTCGGATGGGCATGCGTTGTACCACCGACGCTAGTTTAGCGGCCATTTAAACGGGAAAGTGACAACGGGACAAAGTGGCAAAATTTATTTGAATCAATACAATTATAGGATATCCCTTTTTTAAGTGTATAATTATTTTTATAATAGATTTAATAAAATCTGTTATATAAAATTGTATTGTTTGACATGTAGTAAGTAAAACATTCATAAAAATATACGTTGTGAATTATGGATAATTTCAACGTACACGGTATTGATACACGGAGTTATAAAAAATAAGATCACTAACAATCGATCCATTTTCTTCACAATAACAAAGAGGACAAAAAATATTTTGTATAATACAATAACAACTACATTGTTTAATAAACATTCTGTTGTGAAACCATTCCTCACAACATTATTTGCCCGAAAATCTCAATCGGTGGCTCCTTCAAATGCCGTTAGCTATTGATTTCTCATTACACATGAAATATTATGTAATCCAATGGATCTCCAAAAACCAATATAGGAAATCGTCTTTTCCATACATGTATACATCTCTCAATACGTTTTGTTCGAATTTAGCCCGCAATCTGAAAGTGCGATTAACACAAATCACATGTACATTGACACAAAGTTTCCTCCCCTAGGAAAAAAAGTATATTTACATGAGTACAATCCAAGTTTCCAATATATAGAGGAAATTTACTAATATTGTAAAGGCCTTATTTTACAAAATTTATCTCCTCTTCAATCTCTGGCATTTGAATAGTTCTTACATTCCACCAAGCAATTGCTTTTGTTACTTTTTCTGTACTGCAGCGAGCGATTGTCTTATCAAGACCATTAGAGTCATAACTTGTACAGTACCAGCAGTAGCCAATAGGTGTTCACTGAGAGAAAAGAATTGATTCATCCAACAAACCACGAAGTGTTACAATTTTGGTTCAATTTTTACTTCCATTTTCAAGAATACTTATTTTCTTTTGCACACGTGTCCATCTTTTATTCTTTCTGCATTTTTTTTGCTTTTTACCAACATTCCAATGTGTGTTGGTTGAACATTCATTCTAAAGTTGATTCAATTCAATAGGTTCAACCAATTGTACGGTGTTCTTTTAAACCAAATGGAACGTTGAGTATATTTAACAATCAAAGTTGGTTGAGTCAACCATCATTTCTCTCAGTATAGTGTATCGTAATGGGTAACATAAGTTAAGTCCAAGATCGCAACTTCTGTAAAGGCATTAACACATGTAAATTAATATATCATTTATACGAAGTTAGTAACCAATTCGTACCCTTTTATTTCTAATATTGTACCTTCTATTTCACCTACGTAATCGATAAGATCTGGTCGTTCTGAGTTCTACGTTGAACTTTCATTGAACGCACTTCGTGCAGCCGCTTTAGAAATATTCTTGCGTATCTGCGCTTACATATTTCGTGTTAGTTCTTTCTTTGCAATTCAGAGCTCTTTACGTTCTATTGGTATTCTACATTAATTGCAAGCAAAACTTTGTTTTTAAAGTAAATATTTGCAGGCGTTCTTTTGTATAAACGTTTATAAGCAACTTCTTACGATGTTCACGAACGTTACTTTATATACTCGAAATCAAGGGATATTCTGAAGTAATATTACCATAGTGGTCACACCAAAAGAATGTGCATCTACAAAACAGATTGTATAGTGGTTTTTCATATATGTAGGTAATAAGAAAGTAAATTGAAATTTACAGTATCTACTATTTTTTCTATTTACATACGTATTGATTAGTAAAAGAAAAAATCGTCTGCATGTGTAGATGCTAATACTGTCAGTATCTACGCATGTCGGATTCCAATCAAAATAGCATAGCGAGACGAAAAACAGGACAGTCAATATGAGTAACGTCGCCAACCAAAAAGTCAATTAAAACTCGCCACATCCCCCATAATTAATAAATGATATAATTCCATTACGAGCGATATTTGGGGTTCCCTGGGCGCTGCAAATATAAATTCGTTACGCCACAAACCACACACATCACTACCGAATCGCATTATTGCAGTTAATCCAGTTATACTGTATTAGCGGAGTCTCTGTACGCTCACAAAGGGATCCGTTCGCTATGGCAGAGGGCGAGGGAGTCGGTTTTTGATAACGGATCGCTGCGAACGCAGAAAATTAAATTTGTCATTTTTTAAAACGCACGGGCTTCTGATCTGTTAAACAAGCATAAGTTTACCATTTGTCGTTTCTCAAAAATGAATGTATTTTCGTAAAACAAGTAGTGAAACATGAACACGAAGACATACAAAATGTGAATTACAGAAAGCTATAGGTATAACTTCTTATGTCATATAAATGTGCTTCATCAAAATTCTTTAGAAAACACAAATAACAAGTTTTTCAGTCATTTGAACCTTGGATCTAATAACTAATTAAATGTTCAAAGGACAAATTGCATCAATGACCAACATGCCCACAATGTGTGTGTATTCCCTCATATGCGATTTTATAGCATACTTAAACATGCTCAAAATTAGTTTTATTTATAATATATCAATATATGAATGCCAAATATTTAACAAACTAAATTACGTTAAAAGAATGAGATGGGTGTGAATGATAAGTTAATAAGATCCATTAGTTCGCGTACAACGTATATTTGTTTGAATAGACACTTATTAAATATTGGTGGAATCATAACAGTTAAATAAATTTTGATGTAGAAAAATTTAAGTACTTGTACAGTAATTGGAACAATAATCTTAGTGAGAACAAGCTTTTTAGAAGTTTTGGCCAGAAATGTTAACAACCATAAGCATGAATCATTACCAAAGTGATACATTAGAAAGATACTCTACTTTCTACCGTTCTAAATGTTCAAAAGAGAAGAAACGCAAAATAAAAATTTTCCAACATTACTCCAACAAATTGTATTATGGACGATATATTGTGCACAATATGTAATGCCTGTACACATAGCTTCTCATATAAATTTTCGCAAAAAAAAAAACCCTTATAGAACTCTACGCGACGTGATTAGCTTGGTGTTAAGTGTCAACAAATTTTGCGACCACATAACTAGAACTTGCTCGAATACAAATGACGTTCCTTGTAAATGCTATGCATATGTCGCTGAGATCAAGGCGGCATTGTAAATATTCCTTCGTTATCCTGTCACATGCGGTTACTATTAACATATGTGGTAGAAGCATAACAGTGGCTATTGAGATGTATTTTCGGTTGGCTGATGAGTCGTTTCGTCAAAAATTATTACGTTCCTCTCCTTTATTTTTAGAATAACTCGAGCTGTCCCTCTTAAATTATATTGCCCGCACTCAGTCATGACAATTTTTTACATAGTAATGAAACTGCGTTAACCGCAGAGCAATATGTTATAGATATAGCCTTCGCATGATTTAATTGAGTAGGTACTCATTACAGATGTGTATATTTCGATTTTTAGTATATTTTCTTATATTCTACTGATGAATGAATTTCAATAATGAACCATTATTTCCTACAACCTCGATATCTTTTAGAAAAGTCACTGAAACTGGACTAATTCTGTAATAAAAACCGCTACAGACCACACATTTTGTTAGAACGATTTATTATCCAACGAAGATTTTTATGAATAAGAGCAATAGTCATTCATTGCTTTCTATTGCATATAAAATGGATATCGGAACATTTTGTAATAAAAAGAACATGCGTCATAGATCGTCTAGAAGGGTGGAGCTCCGTCGACAAACAGAAAGCGGATGCGTCCGCGGCTAGATGTAATTTTCATGTACGTCTTGCATGGGCACGTGTTTGATCTCGTATAACAAAACCAAATGTGCATTATTATTGCAATTTTAATATGGAAAAAGTAGTTCAGGATATTAATCATATAATAGGTTTTATTAAGTGATTAACCCTATATATGATATATATAGAGAGAGCGATGCAACTGTTCAGTAATTGCAAAATTATGAATTTAAGAAATCTGAATATTTGGCGATTTGCTAAATACAAGCAATTGGGGTCAAGTCAACTTCTTCCTCATTGTGCTAGAAATTTATATCAATTTATTTGTTTCAAATTCAGTATTTTGGATCTCATTATCCAATCAAGTGCGCTGAAGTCTTAGAGCTTTCTAGGATCTTCTGGTGCACCGCAGGCCCCTAATCTCAATTTATTGCTTTTCTGCACTTACATCAACTACAGCGAAGTTGTAATTTATGCTAGTCACTTAAAAGCCTTAGGATTACCTCTTTTCCTGACTGTCAACATCTATAACAAAATCTTAATGTCACCGTCCGTAGTTAACTAAAGGTCAAGTTGCACCTCTAAAAATCTTACGGTGATTTATTATTATTTCTTTCTTATGATTATTATAGTCGGGCACTAGCACAGCTAGCACTAGCACTGCGACCTTAATGGATCTGTTGTAACAAAATGTGCTTGTGTACGGTAGAATAGTTAGGATTCTAGTAAATCTTAGTAGTATCCTAGGGTCTTCTTCATTCAGTTCAATAGATGCAAGAAATTGTCTACTGAAATATTGGTATTGTGTGCGACTGGTCATTGGAACACATTTGCATAGAATGTGTTCTGCCGTTCTCAGATCTTCTTGGCAAAGACTGCAGATTTGATCTTTAGCTTTTCCTAGTTTAAATAAGTAAAGGTTTTGGGTTAGATGACCTGTTAAAAAACCTGCCAGTAATATAAAGTTCCCTTTGCTGAACGATAGAGCTATTTTTGCTGTCTTTGGCGAAGTTGATATGAATGATTTCGCCTGTTTTTGTTTTGCAATATTTTCCTAGTACGGGGCCTTTTCATGTCGTGTCTTTATTACTTGTTTTATATGGCTCTTTTGGAGACCACAAAAGGGGTTAGAACCAGTGAAAAGCATGTTCGCTGCTTATTTATTGCTTCGATCCCTGGGTGGTGTAGGACTTATTGCAAAGTATCGTGGTTATTGCGTCCTAACTGCCCAAGATTGTGTATACATTTGTAGGTTCTCTATGGCGCATAGGTTTCAAGCAGAAATTTCTGCTTGAAATATGTTATGGTTGAGTCCTGTAAGCATTTTTAGGTGTCAGTTAGGTCCATTAACGCCTGTACCTATTCCAATACATTCTATTTTTGAGCCGTCCCTGCACCATGCGAGGGTATCTTTTTTGATTTGAGTCTCGCCGGATATCCAATTCAATGATCACCTTATAAGACTGATCAAAATTGTATTGCATAGTGCAATAGATAATCTATGATAGGATCTTTCAGGATTCTAAGAACCCCAAGCTACAAAGCTTACAAAGAGCGAGGGTATTTGATATATCAAATACTCTCGCTATAACTTCCTGCTGAACGTGGTTGTGAAGCGGCGTTTATCCCAACAGAACTTTCATTGCTGCTGTGGGGCACGCGTCACGACTGTGATGTTGAGATAGGCACATCTCAAATTTGTCGAAGATCCTGTTACGCAGTCTTATGAGTTGTTTTTGGTAGCCAAACCAATTCTACCCCAAAGAAGCGTAGGTGGTCATGGGTTTGGTTATTGTTGTATATGGCCAAAAGTCCATTTGGGGCTTAAAACCCCATTGCTCTATTAACTAAGCCGATATCTCATTGTTTTTGTTTGTGACCTTGTAGGACAGCATTGGTCAATAAACTGGTATTTTGAGAAATGTAAAAACGGAAGACGGTGAGGTGTTTCCGATTCTTGTTTGCATATTTCCAATAATATTAATTATTTGCAGATCGTCGCATTTTTTGTTTTGCTCTGTCTTTGTATGTTGTTTTGTCTCAAATTTTGTTTTGCTTCATCTTTGTATGTTGCTCTGTCTCAAATTTTGTTTCACTTCTTCATACCCTTCATGGTCTGGTATCATCGTTATTTGCATAAGTGCTTTGCAGTGGAAAGTATTAAGAAATGATAAAAGTTTTCTTTGTTTTGCCTCATGAAATATACCTTAAAACCACTAGGATATGTTCTGAGTGTGGTACTGACCAGCGTTTTTACTAGTGGTGTACAATTTTCAAATTTTATCAGTTAGAAGGGACTTTCCGAGCGCAAAATTCTTCTTCGTTATTCATAGTAGCGAGAATCGTTCAACTAATGCCTTTGTCATTCTACTAGCAAAAGCCAATATCCTTTTTCAATCAACTCTTACCCATGTAGACAAAAACGCGGATCGATTTCTAAACTTACGGACTCTTGGTAACATTTAAAATTCCGTAATTGAGAAATTTTTGTTGTATTTATTTTGCACTCGTAGTAACTATTTATTTTATTATTTTGGTAACATTATTATTATTTATTAATTTAATTTGTGCCGCGATTTGTTTTTGCATAATATAATTTTTATTGGTTTTTGATTAAGTTTTTCTTGGACAAATCAGGATTATTATTATTATTCAATTCAACTTTGGTTTATGTTATAGTTCAAGTTACTGATAAAGTTGACTTAAGCTGCCTTTAGCATTTGGTGGTATAAGTTTCGAAAATTGTACTAAAATGGTATAATTTCCGTTATAGTGCACGTATTAGAATTTCTGTGTGTACAGTATATGCAAAAGAAACCATTTTAACACATTTTAATCTAATATCTGGAAGAATGTATGAATTCACAGATATGTGCATATTGTAAGTGCATACTATAGATCAAAATTATATGCATATCAATTTAAGGATATCCAAAAAACGAGAGAAATTAGACTGAAGATCTTAGTTGAAATAGCGACTGTAATAACAATAGTTATAACAATAAAAACATAAGTTCGTTATATGTATAGAGACGGGAATCGTCTCGATGATAAATGCTTCAACCACATGCGGTCCTGGGGCGCATAAAAGTTCCTCTTTTTATTTCGGAAAGAGCGAAACGGACGACTAGGAAAAACGGGAAAACATTACCAGCAGGTCGCATGATCGCGTTAGCCGCGCCCGGCAGATTCGCCGGAACCAGGAAACAGGGTGGATTGGGAAATTATGGCTGTGAACCCCGTGGTTAAGTGGGAGATGAAATCGTATTTGAAGAGATAAAGTTGGCGGAAAGCGTTATTGTATGGAGGCAAATGGTAGGGTACAATATTTGGAAAGTAAATAAACTACCAACCGTTCAAAAAAAAACTCATTAAAAGCGTAAATTGCATATAAAGTTGATTAGTGTTGTTAATGTGAGGTATTCTATAGTTAAACTATTTAGATGCCTAATATCAAAACTGGAGTACGTTTGAAGAAGAATGTATAACAACATATACAAATGTACAAAATTATGTTGGAAGGAAATAGGAAATATGTACAGTATCATTTCAGAATCAAGAAGAGCGATAACTTTTATAAAGCAACAGCCATAGCAGAATATAGTTAGCATTGGTGGCATTTCTTGTTCAACGTATTATTTTACACTACCGTGGATAATCGAACCCCTTCTCTATGTAACACACACTTCGCACATGGGGTGCAACAGTGTCATAAATCCAAAAAACTGAATGATCAAATGCAGATCTGGATCGAAATAGAATGACTTTATTTTCGTAATAGTAGTTACCATGTGTTTTGATTTTCAATCTTGGATTTCTCCAAATTAGCGTTTTTCTTACTTGTGTCACTGTTGCAGTCCATGTGTGACTTGTTCATCTCGAGAAATTTTTGGATGTAATTTGAAATACACGAAAATGATATTTATTGAAAGAAAAACAATCTCGCCGATATTAATAATTATCGCTCAATAGACTTGCCATCTGATTTCGCAAAAATATATGAAAACAGTTATTAACAAGATAGACTTATTAGTTATATTAACCATTACAATTTGATATCACCAACTGTTTGGTTTTACTGTGGGGGAGATATACTTCTGGATACCATGAATTGGATGCTAAACAAAATATTAGTTAGTTTTTTTTTATGTGTTTAAGGTATTCGACGAGATTTCTCATTCTGTTGTTCGAGTTGCAAGATAACGATATGGTTGAGAGATGATGCGCACAATACTGACAAAGCATCCTTCTCGAGGGCTATTAGTGCTACAATGGGGCGTTCCTCTGCGGTCGTTATTGGGACCAACAATGTTCCTAATCCACGTGAACGATCTCAATTCTGCTATATGACGGAGCATTTTGTTTCAATTCGTAAACGATCCAAGTTGCGTCATCGTCAATTTATTCTTTGGGTAATGTTGGTTGGGTTGTGTCTATACTGGGAAATCTGCATCAGAGTTATTGACCTACAGTTTTCTAGGGTTGACGGTTGGCCTCCTTTCTTCCGCACTATATAGCATCAGAGTTCTGCCTAGTTGCGTAAACCTGTGCTCGCTGAAATCATTTTTTCGAGTCGCTGTGAGTTATTGCGTAACTTTTTCGGGTTCATTGTCTTACATCCCAAGCAAATAGTAAGGAAGTATATACATGTGTGGTTAGGGGAAGTACAAGGACATATTGTCGACCTATATCTAAACAAAATACCTCTAAACATTTTTGTTTAGAGGTATTTTTGAAGATTCATTAAAAGAACATTAAAAAGCTGTTGATAAAATGAAAATCGGACAAGAACATGTTAATTTTTTTACATTATTTTCACGTGTACGATGCAGTCCTGGAGTTCCTCTGTAAAAGATACTAATGATTTACAAAAAACATCTTTACGAAACGAGTCCTAGATATAGTACCATATGAATTATTATCCAATAATATTACAAGGTTGACCCGTTTCACGTAGTGTCCTATCTAAGAACTTAATTCATTTTATACCATTAATTATATTTTGGATTTCTAGCCAACGCGCGTGTAAATAGTTTATAAATTGGTTTTATTTATACAACTAGTTTCTTCATATATGTAAATTTTTTATGTCTACGGCTTGACTATGTTTATAAATATGTAATTATTGATATTGTGTTATACACCATTCTTTTTGTTGATCTGTCGATGTTCTTACGGAATTCACGACAAATATAAACAAAAAATACAGAAGGAAATCCTTCGAGTCGAAATTAGAAGAAAGATACCTAATTATAAGCGTATAATGATAACAGTGGGTTATTTTGAAAATGCCAGAGATAATAATAAATCAAAATAATACGCCAATAAACGTGCCCTATTAGATTATCGTATAAAATATCGGTCAAAGCTAATTGATTATAAAGTTATTTAGTACTAATTACATCGAATGCTGAAAGTCTGAACCTGCGATCGTTCCAGGATTCTACGACTTGCCCCTGCTGCGTCTCGGTTAGTAATTAAGTATAATGAATCTTCATTCCTCAAGTGAATGCAGTAACTCACCGATTTTTTTACAATTAACTCATTTAATAACGGACGCATTATTTAGTGTGATCTATCTTTAAATGTAGAAGCCGCACAGAGAGAGTAAAGAAAGTGAACTGCTATTGCAATTAATGCATATACCACTATGCAATTAGATCAATTATACCCATGCGCATATACGTACGTACGTAGAAAAGAAATAATTGTATTTTACGCTGATTTAATTTGCAATCCTTGATTAGTAACACGTGCATATTTTGCATATGAGAAATTAAGGAAGAAACTGCAGTTTTGTATGCACAAATGTTAGATGTGAACATTGTAAACTTGAAGTATGTATTTACTTATTTTTAAATATATATTTGAAATATGGACATAAATAATAAGTCCTACATTTAAGCAGATGTTTGCAGATAGTCCAGGTAAGATTTGGAATAGATGGATGGGGTAAGCCGATGTTAGAGCATATTCAAATAAATTAATAAGGAATAAAGAGGAGTTATTGATGTAATTGTTCTTAATACGAAATTTTCATTATTTATACTAATTGCCGTAAAATAAAACTAATTCATGCACATGTCTTGGGATAAACATTATTGCTAGTATTATTATCGAAGAAAACAATTTTTTATAAATCCAAATTTTAATTTACTTACAGTCAATCTACTTTTTGGGTACATGTGCCTGAGAGATTAATATTTCTATATTTGATTCTGGTCCCATTCAAAAATCCACTTTGTCAATATGCACAGTAATTTCCAGGACTCTGTTTTATTATCTAGACATATTCTGTCAATGTTGATATGTGGAATCCTTCCAAATGTTTCTAAATGGATGATGGATCCGAAAACCAATTTGCTTAAAATATCTGAAGTTTCTTCGGTAATTGATACCAAATTTAGTCAATCAAATGCCTTTGTTTCATGAATACATATATTACACTGCTCACATAGAGGATATTAGAGATAAAATTGGTAGTGAGTGGACAAGTAGCGAATTGACATATTTTTCAAAAACCAGCGTGTCCCCCTAATGCCTAATAATAATTTTGAAAATGTGAAGATTTCTGTTTTTTTTTCTAACTGGTCAACTTTTTAAGGTATCAATAAAAAATATTAGAAGACGAATGTCGTATAACATAGAATTATATTCAAGTATACAAAAGTTCAGTTTCCGCAGCGCATGATGTAAGTTTGGTTCTTTAAATGGAAAATCCTTATTTACCATTACGTTTCTAGATACCACTTTCCAATTCACGTCAACTTGCATCAATATTTTCTATTACTGATCTATCTTAGCTTTTAAGCTAATTGACGTAATTTGAGATTTTTACGAAATGCCGCTCCTTCTTTAACGGCCGGTACTTTAAATACCTCACACGCGAGAGCGAAATCTTATTTGATTGAGCAATCCTGAAGGTTTTAAACAATAGACGCAATTTTTTTTATATCAACCAGGGTCTATAAGATTGCAGTCGAAATCGTTGCCATGCTTGATTCATGTTGTTTCCGTTTTTAAGTAGAAGATCTTTCAGAATCTGATATAAACAATGTTTTAGAACTTTGTGTAAAAACATTGCCCTATACTCAAAATGTGAAGTTCATTAGAAAATGGAGCTATACGAATGATTTTTCTTTTCCTAACATGCATCGAATACTGCGATGAAATATAGCTTCTTAATTTATTACAGGAAGACACATTCTATTTATTGGGAAATGTTCACAAAAATATCTGAAAGTGCTACTTTATTAGATTCTGGAAAAATATCTGGGGTGTTTTATTAAAAAAAATGTACTTTGTGAATAAAATTAGGTGACAATTATGGCTGTTGCACGAAACCGAGTACTCGGTTTTGGGTAGCCGAGTGCCCGATTACATAAAATTTTTAGCATCTATTCTGGCCGATATCGGTTATCCGGTTTCAAGTATCCGGAAACGGTTCTGGAATCGAATAGTTGAATACCCGTTTTCGGGTATACGATTCTACAACCCGGTAGTACGGTAGCAGGTACCCCGTTGTTGAGTGTAGGCTTTCACGACCGTAATCCATAGTAGAAATGTCTTTCGGATGATGTCGCGCAGTTAAAATTTTACTTGCTGTCAGCTTCTTCAGAAGATTTCTTCTTCTTTAGATGCAACAAAATTACGGTTTTGAACACCCCAAAATGTATGATGCTATTATTCAAAGACAGGTACTTATATTCAGTTCTAGAACCGAGTACTCGAATACTCGATCTCAGGTATCTAAAAACCGTTCTAGAACCGAATAGTCGAATAACCGGCTCCGGTATCCACTTCTAGGAACTGGGTTTTCGACAGCTCTATAGTAACAACTTTTTTGATTCCAATATCTACTAAAATGTCTGTCGCTTCCACCGAGATGCCGCATGTCGAAATTTTGAAGTACAATAAGTCACAATGGTTGCATTTTAAATATTGCATCTGAGTAGTAATACAACTATTGACACATAATGCATGTAATTAATTATAAATTTAAGAAATGTCCAATTGTTAATTTTGTTTTGCGCATTAAATATTGCTTACTGGATTTTGGGGAAAATCGACACAAGTTGCCATTAGCACTGCTTCGTCTCGCAAACTTGCAAGTACATGCAATTCAAAATGTAAACAACCTCACTTTCAAATGTAATAAATATATGTGTCACCATTTACTTCAGAAGTTATTAGTGTATATTCTCACCGCATTAGAATATAAAAATGCTTGCACTCAATTACTACTTTAAATTTCACAAAACGAACTTTCTTTTATTGACTTAACATTTAAAAAACAATACTAGGAAATGATTGGCGTCTGATCACAAACAATAAGCATTCTACTGAACAAATCAACTTTGTCATGTAGTATACAGATATCTACATTACCGACTCTTTGTGACGTAACCTAATTATCTGCATTATTCGTATACTGGTTATCTCGATGAAGAATCTTCTACATATAATCTTACAATTGGTCCGTTTCATTGTCAACAGTGAGTTCCATAATTCTAATGCACAAACGCAAAGTTCTAATTATCCAGGTTAGTTAGCGGCTGCTGATAGCATCTCATTCAGCGGTCGCTTTGCTTTTGTTTGATTTTTAGGAGCAGCGGGTAGCTAATTATGAACTACGACACTACTAATCTGCTTAAGTACATAGAACATGCACAATTAAATGAAGCTGAAACCTTACGATGCTTCATTTTAGTTTGCCCACGTAAAGTACCTTCGTTAAATATACTAAACACACACGTATAGACTATGCCATCTAAATAGCGAAGTAGAAAAAAAGAAAAAAAAAAAGTTGATTTTAAGACTCATGTACGGGGATTTTGAAGAGTGACATACAAACATTCCCTAAAGTTCCGCTACCCGTTATATAGCATAGGTAAAACGCTTATTATTCAGAAAAAAAATACAAATTGAGACATGCTCTGCTTTTAGGCTATGCCAGGCTTGATGTAAAATAGAAATTTATAATATTATCAATTGCAAAGCCATAAAGTAAGTGCAATTTTACTATATTTTTCTTTTACTTTTTTTCTGTACCCACACTCCCATAAAATTATTTTTAGCACATATAATGGATTAGTGTTTTACAATGGCGTGCCATGAAATTAAGTGACTATATTATCTGAGTATCTAACATCAATAACTTGTTGTTGAAGTTGTTAAAGGGCCCGGCCTTTCAAGTAAAGATTACAGAATGAATGCTATACCACACATTGCATGACCCATTATCTGCAGTTTAAAGAACCGTTAATATCTTGAAAACTATTAAAAATAGATACAACCGAAAGGCGTTTTTTTTCAGTTTGAAAATACTCATATTTGAAAACAGTTATGAACATCCTGTATAAAATTTAGTAACGAGACCACCGGAAGCGATGCGTTCCAGTAATAACATCGTCAAAGGTTTTAACAAACGTCTTTCGTGGAATATCTTGTATACACAACCCATCTTCTTTGTAAACTTTCAGCAAAATAAATCCGTCCCCTCCTATTGTGCAATGAAGGCTGTCCAGTATTTTACATTATGACCAATTATTGCTTATTTTTCAACGCAATTGCAGCACATCACTTTCGCAACGTGTCCTTTATTCTAAGACCATCGGTAGCAACGTTTTGGAATACTAATGAATTGAGAATCCGAAAAGAAGGTTTTCTAATTCGAGAAAAGTCATTACCTGGACACAACATTCCGTTAGAATTAGTTGAAGACTTATTTAATGCTACAACCTTTGTAAAGTTATGAAACGTTGAGTTTACGCTTTGTTAAATTCCTCAAGTGGCTTCTGTTTGATACAATAACAAACATATACAACACGATGGTTCCCTTGAAGTGGTTCTTTGGAAATGTTTAGACTTGGCGCTTCGTATTTTAGGTAAGGCGGCCGAATGAATCAAGAAGAAGCAGAGAAACTTGTACCACATTCCAAGCCTTGCAACTATTCGAATGTAAAGAAATAGTTGAACTTTTGAGAATTCACAGTGTGAGATTTCTGGATATATTCAATGGATTTGATAAGGTGTCTGGCGTTAACCCAACCCGTACAAAATATATTGGTTGTTGTTGCGCCGAACGTTTTGAAGTTAGCTGTGAAGCAATCGTTTTGGTACCTGGGGCATAAGTACATGTTCGACATCTTTATAAATAATTAATTTACTGCAACCCAAACATGGTAATTTGCATATGCAAAACACGTTCATTCCAATGTACAACACACATCCACAAGTTGTATTCTTTATGGGTAGATTGGTTTTTTATGACGCTTTTGGAGTAAAGGGAAGAAGGAAATTTTGATTGCAACAAAAGCTGTGTAGAAATGAACCTTTCAAAAAGTATCTTGACAGCATCCACTATGTTATGATTTTCGCATGGTGCGAAATCACATCGAAGGAATTAAGTTATGTATAAGAAACAACGTGCATCTTACTATTACTTCTACTACATTTATTGAATCTCCCTAGCATATCTGAATTATAGCTTCGACAATTTGAAAACTTACCTCGATAATATTTTGGAAACACAGCCATGCGATACCCTGAGTTGCCGTGAAATATCGCAGGGTCTAACACCATTATGCGCGAGCTCTACTATCCTTTGTCTAACTACATCAGGTAGCGGTCTTCCGTTGACAAATACTCCACCAAGTTGATTAACACCACCGTGACCTGAAAATTAAAACCTAATATAGTCTTTGATAAAGTATCCGTAAACATAATATTTCGTTTTTGTAAATTTAACATAGGGAATATCGCAATTTTGGTTAATCCTGCTGTATTTTAATAAAGAGCCAGTTGAATTATGTACATACTCTATTATAAGTATAATGAAGTGAAATCCAATTTCATATTCGTGCAGATATAAGAGCATTAATATTTTTTTCTTTTGAAATACAGTCTTATAGAACATAGTATTCCTGTATACTATAAAACTTTAATGGTCTCATCTTTCTTTCCAGTTGGAATGTTTATGCGAACAGTAGCAACTGATAAACCGCAAAAATCATTAAAGGTGATTATACAACGTCAAGCAACCTTGTGTATAGGATAAAAACGAAAGATTACATTCAGAAATTCATATAATTAAATAAAACAGGCTACGTCGAATTATGTACGTGACTCATGCGGCTTTTGCTTGAATATGAGGTATATATACATAATTGTGTTGCAGTGCCGGTCTTTTTCATCAGTTACCAGTATTGTATTCTTTGTAAATTAAGATTTAGATGAGTCTGTTTTAGTATTTTAAGTTATGAATTTTCTTAACATGTGACTGTCCAACGAGATGTTTAAGTTTTCTAATTCTGGATTGTACCAGACCCATTGTACTCCAAAAAATGTCGTCTTATACGCAGCGTCTAACTCATCCCATCGAGCCTTAAATGGTATTTACTTTCGTAAACTTCAATTCACAAATATTAACATAACACATCGTAAACAGCATAATTTTCTATTCAATTCAAAATTGTGGGATTTCGAACTAGTCTAGGAAGTTAGTTGATTAAAATCATGTTTTTAAAAACACTGCATGTCTATTAAGTTGGCGTAGTCATTTCGTAAGACCACCAGCAAACCCGTTGCATATGTTGTTGTTAAACTAAGAATTGATTCTTTATTTTGTTTTAAGTGTTTCCGAGGAACGATGGCTATGCTAGCATATTAAGTTCGCTTTAACTTTTGACTTATCGAAGATATCAACACGACACTTTGTTACTAATTTGTTGCTTTTAGAATATGTGATATACCGGAGTACCGCTGTCTTCATTTAAATTAAGTTCAGAAGTGCGTCTTTTGATAAATTGAAAAAGCTGTTATAAATGTGCGGATAAAAATGAAATGAATTTTATCAAATGCAATAACATTTTTTTCTGTATGTTTTAGTAACAGTTAATACAACTACTTACGTTAACTCCTACTCGTTTATTATTATCATTCTGGCAGAAACTAAACTATCGAAAAAATATGCCATTTAGTTTGTTTTAATGTCTTTAGTCAAGCAAACGTTACAGCAAATAGCTACACTAAATCAATACAAAAATAGCATAGCAATTATTACTAACTATCAACAAATTTTTCGACTTCAATGCCTAGCTACTCATTTTGAAAAATTCGTAGGGACGAGAATTGTCTAAATCTTCGCTTGGTTTCGAGATAATACATCTCAAATAGAATACAAATATGGTTGCATTGTCTAGCCATGCAAAGCAAAATGTCAGGTACGCTCTACATTAAAAGATGTTTTCGGGTCTTATCACATATGGCGTGCCGGCTATTTGAATCAATCCTTTCGAGCCTCAAAGTCATTTTAATAACTTTGTTGTTCTGATATGTGTCGTTCGTATATGGTGTTTATTTAGAAAAACTATAAGCATGGGAATGCTGGTGTTGAAGAACAGAATCAACAGTTTATATACAACATATTAGAGGAATCCAGGCAAAAACTTATTTATCAGAGCTTTCCACAAATTATGCGAGACCCACTGCCGATATAACATCTAAACGAGCTACTCGACAAGGTTTGGAAGTAGAAACTATTTTGGATTTAGTAGCAGAAAGTGTAGACACCAGCTTACGAAGAATCGGTACTTAATTATGCATTCCATAAAAAAGGTAATACACACACTCAACGAGCCACGCTTATCCATGTCATATTCAGCGTGTACCGTACCTACAATAAGTCATATTAGTCGTGTCGCGCATCATTTTTACGGATGAAGCAATATTCACCCGTGACAACCTAAATAGTCACATATATAATTACATGAAAATCCCCACGCAAGTGGAAAGTAATTTTTAGTATAAGTTTTGGGTGAACGTGTAGTATAGACTATAGTTATTTAATTGGCTCTTTCATTTTGGAGACTCGCCTCACAGAAGAGAACCACTTAAATTGTTTATAAAATTAATTACAAGGATTATTGGAGGGTGTTCCTCTAAACGTCAGAACGCATATGCATTATGATACAGCTCCTGCACATTTCGTTCATCAGGTCAAGCAACATTTGAACGATAGGTTTCCAGGGTTTTGGATTGTCCAGGGTGACCCTATTAGTTGGCCCTCAAGATCTCCAGGCTTCACACTGCTAGACTATTGTTTATGGGGCTGGTTAAAAGATAAAGTTTACAAGTTAAAAGTTGACACTTGGGATGCACTACTTCGACATTACGGAAACATGCGCCTTCCGTAAACGAAGCATAAAATGTTTAGGGGTCAATGGCGGTATTTTTTAACATTTACTAGAAAACCGCTATTGAGAAATGTTAATGTGTGAAATTTGGTTTAGTTGCAATTTGAAAACAAACGTAACTCGGATAAGAATATATGAGTTTTTTTTACATTATTTTCATGAAACTCCTGGAGTTTGGTTTGTTCCTCCTGATTCACCTTGTATAAAGCAGTAAATGCAGTAATTATGAAAGTGAACTCCTGTTAAGTAGTAGCAATTGTACCGAAACTGATACAAGCACACCAAAAAATATAAAACCGGTTTAGCAAGATAGCGCTAGTAATTGTAAACTATCGTCTTGTATTCTGCTATTGGTTGGGTAAATATTTTTGAAATAATTCAATGTTACTTTTTACAAACAGTGCAGATTCTATTATAAAAATTGATGATAATTAAACACTAATTTACATGAATCTCTAACTCTTTTGAACACATGCGTAATAAACACTTAGCGCAGTCTGAACACTAACATATTGTGAAGTCACTCTCAAACTATAGCAGAAACTACTCAACCTCGCAGCAAGATCATCTGTGTGGGTTTTCCAAGATAAATTACTATCAACTACCACTTCATGGAAGCCTGTTCGATTTATTCAGGTAAGTTGCTCTTCGCCATATTTTACTTTTAACTCCACTGGATTTGCGTTGTACAAAAGAATGTTAGTTTTATTGGTATTCAGTAGTAATTTGTTTGTTTTACACCATCCACGTATGAACTTGAAGATGTTTTCTAACGTATCTATTATTTGTTCATAGGTAGCATGCACCTACACATTGCATGAAAGTCATCTGCATACAAAATAGCTAAGCGATCGATGACTTCTGGTAGATAATTGATACACACAAGAAACAAGAGTAGTCCGAGAGTGAAGCCCTGCGGAATAGCAGAGCGAATCGTTCGCCAGGATGATGAATCCTTCATCATGTAATGTTTCGTCCATTGTTGACAGGTATACATCCTAATTTTCCTGCTAATATTAAAAAAAATATTCTTTTAGATAGCACATATCGAATGAAGTGTAAGACGCCAAAACGTTTGAACAGTTTCTAAAATTATTTTTATATTACTTTGATACTCGTTTTCTATTAGTTGGTAACGTTGGTATAATGAAAATTATTATAATCTGTACTGCCATAATTTATAGCGCTTGTGTTATTTAGAATCATTTTACTACAAAAAAGAACTAAAACATTTATAAAACTTTTTAATTTTCGTTTTGATTTGTAGCATATTAATCGTGAATCATTGTATACTGAAGAATGTGTATATGATATTTATTCGATTTGCAATAGCAAATCGTATGGCGGTCGTACTGCAACGATTTACGATCAAGCGCTTATGTTTAATTTATTATCCTGCGTTGCATTAATGAGTTATTAAAATTAATTCCTTCTCAGCGCTTATAGAATCAGGTCAACTACATACTTACTCGTATGTACAAGGAAAGAGTACCGTACTTGTCAATGTGCTTGTAGATTAACTTCTGAAAATGACCCGGAGGTAGCGAATTGATGGAAATATGACCAGAAGTCGACGGTTTGTGTGTAGGGCATAACCCATTAAAAACGTTTCCAACGAGCTTTTTGTGTTCGCGGCCGGCTCCCGTGCACGTGTCGGCCACGTGACTTTAAAACAACGATCGTCGATTGTCACTATGTGATAAAGTGCTTTCCGTTGTTTTTTATTCCTGCACATATATGCGGTACACTCATCCAGAGCAATTTGGTAGATGAGTTAAACAATTGAGAGATCCTACAATGGACGGCCAAGTGTCTTATATTCCTTATATCAACGGACCGATTTAATTCGTAATGGAATTTGATCGTCGCCCATAAAAACGTCTCCGTTCCACAGCAAAAATAAATTATTCCGTTCAATTCCTAATGGTAGAGAGTTCTATTATGTCGGTTTACCGCAAATATGTCATTGGATTATGACATGGTAAATGAATGATTCGTAGAATTAAAGGGTACTGAAACTATCAATGAACAGGAAGTAATTTGTTATACCGGTGCGCATACTGACACGTTTCGAATCAAATATCACTTTTTTAGTAGCGGTAATAAAAACCTACGCCTATTTTCTCTCAAACGATACACAAATTTCATTTATATAGTAGCAGGTAGACAATAACTTTCAGTAAATACAATAATCCCGTTTTATGTAATATAGTACTGAAAAACTCTATTTTTTTACGTATAAATAGATGGAATGATGGGTGCTTGGTGAAATACGTGTTTATTGTATGAGGAACAATTACTATAAATTAATATCATGCTCAGACAAAGATTATTTGCAGTAAAAGAAGACAGTGTTACATTTTTCCCATAAGTTTTGTAACATGGTCACCTATTTTATGTTAAACTAACACTTCAGTGATACAAAATAACTAACCAGCAAGTAGTTGCCTTTTTCTTTTTCAATTTAGTTTACCCCTAAGAGTTTAATACCGCAAATGATATAATTTTATGATGCATTCATATTTTATATTTTGTGCACTTAGTAATATATCGTAGATAGAAATTAATCTAAACAGAGTTAAGATATCACAATTCACTAGTTAATTACGCATTTGACAGCTTCTTTCTGAGCAGAACTGGGCAGTAAAAATTTAATATAGTATGGGGAAGGTATAGGTATATAGTTTATAGCTTCCATTCGGCACTGCGCATCTAGAATATAATGAGGTGAAATGAGCACGTGTTATTTGTGACAAAATAGGAAGAAATAGGTTAAGATAGCTACCATCTGCCTTTTGTTGTTCTGAAATCGTTCAAAGTAAGAACAAAAACTTATAAAACTAATATAATTTTTAGACGGTTGATTGTTGACATAGGCATATTTTACGTGAGGACACCAGCCTTAAAATAAATAACTTTGAAACGGTGATCAACTCAGCAAACCACCAGGCCGCGAAAGATTAAAATGGTATCAGATGTAACTCCATATTTATCTGTGTACCTATATGAGTAAAGCGCAGAATTATATCTAGACCTACTGTTGGATACACCACTATCATTAATATTTTTGTCTTCAACACAAAAGAAACTACTGAGCGCATGATTTAAGCAATAATACATTTTAAAAAGACGACGTTCTTGGTCATTTTTGGTCGGCAAAAATTTGTGTTTAACTAAATTGAATTTCTGTAATAGAGAAAAAATTGTAAATCAGGCCTGTCACCAGTCCGTAGGAAATTGAAGTTTTATTTATATAATTGTGGACAAAATTAAGAAAATAAACTTCAATTCCCAAAACGAGTATCAGGTGTAGTTTCCAGATTAGAACCAAAAGGAAATTACTTCATAGCAATTACCATTTTAGGTAATATACAGTAAATAAAAGTGCATTCGTTTCGAAAGAGAAATAGGTAGCGCATGTACGTTTAAAGCAGGATGCATTAATTGAATTAGCTACTTATTTAATTGAACGCGTTCATTCAGTCTATTTGACACCTTTAAATTTCTTAAGCATTCCTCGACATTTACTTAACCATTATATCAAACTATAAGATAACATTAATTGTTTCTAGTACTATTGCAAGCACAAACCGATTTGAAATCGTATCAAAAAATGTGAATAATAAATTATGTCGAAACCGCTGTTATTCAATTGTTACACATAAATCAAATTTATTGCCCTGTGTAATTAGCGTAAACTGGTAATTGATTGTTTAAAGTTTAATACTGATTTATTGTAAACAACTAATACTATATAAATACCACATACGCATAGCAGTCGTAGCATAATAACGCATGTTATACTCTCCAGAAGGTGAGGGTATATTTAATACGATCACTATGCAAGAAAACTCGAATAATGAAATGTAGGTCTCCTAACTTTTACCTGTTTTGAGCACATGCGTATCTAATTGTATTATAATCGAGATAGTGTATTGTAGGTAGTAGGTAGACTACACTTAGCGGATAGTAGCAGTTCCCATGTAATCTCTCTCAGCAAGCTGTATGACTACATATACTAAGCATTACCAGAAATTTTGAGTTATAAATAGTTTGGTTATAATTCTATGGCACAATGTAAACAGACACTTTGTAAACGGAATCTTACACTCTATGCAATTGAATATTAAATTATACGTGAAATATTCGAACACTTTAAAATGCATATAGAAAACTTTAAGTTAGAAAGCAGTGATTTAAGGATGAGATAAATACTTATGTATGCAATGAGGTTTTAAACTGTAATATTTGGCAATTCTAACAATTATCACTTTGGAGTGGTCGCCCTCCGAATTATTTAATAATTTAAATCTTATCTTGTATATATTTAATACAAAGTTCGGTCGCTCGATAACGAATTGCGATTACTGAGTGCTAAAGTTTCTTCAACTCTACCATAGTGCATGCGTAGGTTACCGCAAACGCAACAAAAGAACTAGAAAATACGATCAAGGTTTACAGAGTAAGAAAGTGTGCTGTGCCGTGTGTGGGTTAGCAGCGAGCTCTTTGAATTGGGTAATTATTCCTAGCCAACTGTGTTAAAAATAAGAACAGTTTACCAAAACAATTATTGATGCATATGATGACGTTATCTAAGATTTAACGGCTCGGTGGTCCAGTGTAAGAGGACCTGCGCTTATTGGTTCTTTTATCTATTCTACAAAATAGATAATAGAACCTAGAATCAATAATGATAGCAAGGACTGTGAGCTAGTATGGCAAACACTAAAGAATCGGCACATTACACGCCACATAAACTATAGCTTTATTTGCTATACTACATTTTCATATCTGGCACGAGCTTTTAATACATATTCTCATACTTCTTATTAAAAAATTTGGCTGTTTGGCTGCACATAATGAAAGGTGCAATAAATTATATTAAAAGGGATTATATTTCTAACACCTAGTATTATGTATTTTTTTGAGTGTACACTAATCTGATTTCTAAGAGGCTCGTAGGAAAAAATTTTGTTCTCAGGTCTTTTGTGCAGAGGAGTGCACGTGAAGCTTTAGTGGCCTGTATGTATAGGTAACATAAAGGAATAAAGTAGTTCGAAAATTAGAAAAATATTGACTAAAATAGTAGAAACAAATAAGATTTATCTATTTCAAACATAAAATTACTTTCTGGATTGCTAAATGGCCTTTTCATAAAAATGTCTATAAACGAAGCAGCTTGATAATAGCTCCAGCATAAATAATTTATTGTTTGTCTTTAAATTCTGTTATTACTATTTAATAATACTTTAATTATCAACAGGATAGTGCAAGCAGAGATGCACAAGTATAACGTATACTTTTTGCGTTTTTTCAAATTTCAATATTTATTTCAATATTTATAAACCTCGCAATAGTTATATATAATTACGGCAGATTAGATATCTACATAAATTATTTGTGGCTCTTGCGAGTATATTTAATCGATCTTTATATTTATTATCGCACACATGCAAACGGAAATGCATATCTTGGCAAGCCGTCTATTAACTATAACTAACGGTCATTGTAGAAAACAAACGAAAAGATAAAAACCAAGCATGCAATTTCAATAACATTACAACGATCTTTTTCCTTCTTCCTCGGATACTCACACACGAGATGAAACTGACTCGGTGTGAGTGCAGAAAGCTTAGACTCGAACAATTACACACGAGGACTGGCGCTTTCAACCGATGAAGTTTATCTTGACTATTCGAGGTATGTACCGACGGTATGGGTTCCTGTTTCTATTTCTCATCCTCTCCTTTCATCTCTTGCGTAATCGAATTCGGTCGCATTTTCTTTTATTAATGAAGCAGATAAAGGTACTAATTGTGGTAACCGCTAAAGTGAGCCATGACTGTGCGGATTTCGCTCCTCAGATCTAAAATGATAAATGATACGTTCCAGACTCCGGGACTAAACTTTAACCGGGTCCAGTTTTGCTGCTATAGACTTGAATGTAAATTTCTCCATTGAAAGTCACCACTTTAAAAATATCACTTCAGTAATTAATCAACGCTGACTTGCCGGTAAATTTCTGTATTATATAAAAGTCTGAAGGGTATTGTACAAAATAAAAACAAGGTTCCTATTACAGTGACGAAAATATCAATAGTTGTGTGAATATTTCTAATTATCCATTTTCTTTACTACACTGACAAAGGAACAGTGCCAACTTGAAAATTTAGATTTTGATCGAACTCTGACTGGGGAGATTGGGAGAGCCCATTGGAATAAGAACATTACATTTTTTAGTACCTGAATTGCTTGATTTCGGGGTACGGCCCTCTCGATAGATTTGGACGAAAGAAAATAATTTTTTGAAAATTTCGGCGAAAAAATTATGGCATAAATTGCTTACTAATCAAGCATCGCCGAACTCCAAAAGATGATAATTCAACTCAATGATTTTCTGCCTGCCTTACTTATCCATGCGTTAATCCAGGGACACACTGTATATGTGTAATAAAAGCACTACGCCTGCTAAAAATTCCCTTTTGATTGCGTCGATCACATTCGTTTGCTAGTTAGTATAGTTATAGTTTCAGGGGGGTTTCTTACAACTGGGTGTCCTCTGGGAGCGAAAGTTAATGTTTGTTGCGTTGTTGATGGTTCATCTAGGGTCATTGACTCTAACAGCAAGGTTAATGGGCTGGGATTCCCGCACCGCACTATTCTGGGGCCAATTTTGTTTCTGCTTTTCACTATTGGGTTCAATTTTTAACAAAGATTTTTTTGGTAATGTACGCTGACCATAATACATTTTTAGTTTCTGCTTCCAATAATGGAACTCTGCAAGCCAAATGTAATAATATTTTATCTTCCTTATCCGATTGGTGCAACAGTAATTTCTTGTATTTAAATATTTTAAGACAAGTTAGAGACTTTGCACAAAGAATAAATCATGTGATAATCTGAGTATTTCTATGGGCAACGAGCATTTTTTAAATTTGAGCGCTATAAAGTTTTTTGATGAATTTCTCAATCGCAAGGCACACTGTGAGAGTCTCCCAAAGATTAAATTCGTTGTTTCCTTTTCAGAAATATTAAATATATCTTGACAGTAGATCAATTACTATCCCTTTATCGTGCTCAAGTCTCATCTGTGGAGTCTGCCTTCGAGGGTTATTTACCTTGGCACCGGATGTATTTATTGCTCAAAAGAGAATTATGAGAATAATAGCTGGCTTATCTGGTAGTGGGACTTGTAGAACTGCTTTTGAAGAATATAACGTACTTCATATCTTTTGATGTGTTGCATGTAGTTTTATTGTTTATGTACTTTGTTAATGCGTGTATGTGGTTACTATGTGTAATCTTTTTCGGCTGTGAGAATAAAGAATCATTATTATTAAAAGAAATCTTTGAGGTTTGCTCTTGATTCAGCATTGTCTGTGCCTCTACCGAAAATGTATGAGTAACATTGATTCTTGTTTCCACAGTTTCAATAAATTTATTAGAGAATTATCTCAAGATATGAATTTTGGCGTAATAATTTATAAAGTGTTAACAAAACGTGACGGTATAATCTTTATTATTCGGAAACCATCAGAAATCTCTGGATTGATGCATCATAAAAACGACTTACAATCGTAGATTTTCACAACACATACTGTGCCATGTAGCTTCTTTGATCATAGAACATTTAATAAAAAAAGAAAAAGAAGGAGTAGACAAAGCCCTCGCTCATAAAAACTCACGACGTGAATTTACAGGGTATCTTTTTACGTTTAAATATTTCTCATCAGTTTCTTTGTAGAAACGAAGTGGCAATAAAAATGTTCGAAACATTTTTTGGTTACTCTGTTTTCAACGGAAATAAGTATTTTAGATCCTTTGCTGATTTTATCAACCCAACGATGGTGGACCGGATAGTTTGGAGCAATATGTCTAACGTACATCGGCCGTGTAATTTAATTACAATTCGTTCTTTTGCCAGTGGGCGTTTTTGGACGAGATCTTCTTTCGGCGTTAACTGAGTGATATCACCAAGTAAGATGCTGCGATTCTGTTTCAAAAAATAAATGAAAATGATATTATATTGGTAAATATTGTAAATAAATGGTTCTTCCACAGTGAACAAGTATTTTGTGCGAAATATACTACAAGAATCAGAACACTTGATATTCTAGAGCAATAATTAAGTATCCTATGGCACCTAAGTAATCTTATAAAAGTTGGAGATCAATGCACCATTTACGAACGTTATTTACAACTTTCCTGTATTTTAGGTTGGGAGTTATTGTCCAAAAAATAATTTGTTTATGTTTGATTAAAACTGTTAGTATGTATATAAATCGTTATTATTAAAGAAAAGAAAGCAGTGCTAAAACATACATGTAACTGTAGTCTATAATTCAAACGAGATATATATTTACTGTATTACCGATGTAGATATGAATTTCGCGCGACAAAATTTATGAAGATTTGCTAAATAGTTGCTGTAAGTATATCATCCATTAATCAATAATATTACTGTGTTTTTATAAAGTACACGTGTAAGTTATGTATCCAACAAGTCCAACAGTTCACAGATACCTTTGTTTGAACGTGACCACTACCTGTAAAGAATGACTAGATGCAACGCTTGCCCGATTCAACTCTAGCAATCCGACGGGTACTTGATTACTTATTGCTCTCATCCAAGTTAATGGCTCTATTTTAAAATATTATACCAATTAACTCGCGTTCAATGCTGTATGTAAAATTCAATAAATAATTTAATATGGCAAGCAAATAATAAAAAATAATCACAATTACCTACCGTCACGTTATAAAAAAAGTAAATGTGAAGAAGCTCGTCTTTCACGTTCCTAACGGAACTTAAACGTATTGTTATAAATATATAAGCAGCAATTTATAGCTGAAATTACATCTTGCTTTAAATATGCTTTTTCTAAAAAGCTATATAGGTAGGGAGCTAGTAGCAATTTAGGTACACGATTTCATCGCCATTAATACTAATATGTAGTATTGACTTCACATCTATGTTGTTTAGAAAAAACGAGAGTTGAAATTAAGTAGCGCTGATTTTTTTTAACGAATGTTGAAATTCAAAAAAAAAACACAACTCTCGTAACTTATATTATCATGTCTGCCTTTGATATGTTGTATTAAAGATCACAAATATATCAAAGGTAGAGTCCAAATTGTTTAATTTTTTATAATAATAGGTACAAACATGAACAAAAAATAACTCTATTAAATCATTTCTTCCTCTTTTCTTCTTGACACGTTTACCATCAATAAAGTCTCTAGAAAAATATAAAAAATGAGGCAGACATGGAGGTTTCTGATTAAAGGTATAATTTCAAAATTAAAAATGATATCTTGGATGCTTTGGGTGCAATTTGTAGCGCGTCGAAAAAGATTTCCTGTCTGTATGCCCTGCTTTACGCGTTTGTTCTGAATATTTTCCCAATCGAGGTTTATATTTTTTTAAAACCTCATTACGTGGTGAATGATTGTGTGACGTTTTGATAAAACATTGATGTACATATTTTTGAAATCGTTTTTAAATATATTAAGTTCTTGTAATAATTTATTATTTAACTGCTCCTTTTTTTTTAATTTATGACATGAATTTCGATTAAATTGTGAAATTTTGATGAAGATAACACTATTTAATTCGTACATTTGCTGTATCAGAAAGTTATTTGTATAGTGAATGAATTGAATTGAAATTGTCTGACTGTTTATTTTAATACTTTTTCATAATGATTAAGATCATGAGGCTCACATACAGATACCATAAAACTTCATATTTTATTTCTTTTATAAATTTACAATATTACAGCTTTTTAATACGATACTATCCATATGATAGAAGTAACGTTTCTGACCTTTTATAATGTTATTTTGATAATCAATGCTATCTGTCTGGCGATGAAATATTTTTTTATACCATAATAATTGAAAATTATTCTTAAACGTAGCAGGAACGTCTGCCACTTGCATGAACTTATTTTTTGGAGTTATGCTAATTTAATACAACGACAAGGCACGTGATTATATTATTTACGGCACTATTTTTTTAACATCTTTCTCGAGCTCTCATTTGATATTGTAGCAATGTATTAAAGGCAGAAGCTGTTCACATCGTTTATTTTATTCAGTTCTTTACTACCATCAATTTCTGCCAAACGAAGAAATCATTTAGAAATTACTGCAACCGGCTCTGTAACTAATAGACGTATTTGCTAATACGCACATCACCTTGTTTTTAACTATTATAATGATTTTGATACAGGCAAAAAGTAAGTACTTATACTCAGTGATACCTTAAAGGATACGTTATATGAGTTAATTTGTAACCCAATTATATTTCTTGATTCATTTAAAATATTCTATACAAGTTTTATTATCCCTTTGAAATATCCTAATACTTATACAATTTAATTTTTGTTTGTGGATGCATAATGTCTGTGCTTTGCAGTTCTTCTCAGTAATTTAAGAAGACAATCCAATCTTTTCGATTGTGACAATAATTTTGCGATTAGTAGTATGTCATATAAGACAATGGTATGATATTGCCGAGTGAATAACAAAAAGTACGATTTTGTCAAATTTCAATTGCTTGCTTTGATAACAAAAATTATTTTGTTATAAATGTTATATTCATAGTTAATAATTGCAATTTCATATTTATTTATTCCCGCTACTATTCTGGTCCATTATCTAAATACGTTTAAGACTTTGAGTGTTCTGATTAAATCACTAATTAAACGATCGTTGTTTCACTTCAATTCTATTCTTATACAAGGTTTATTCGCGACAATGGGACCGTCTGCTAGATACGAAGAAATCTTCTTTACTTCGTCACTCTCATAAATAATTTCATGGTATTATCGAATAAATGTAAAACGAAGATCAACTTTCTTTTGTCTTAAAAACTCAAAAAAAGTCATATACTGCACCTATACTATGCAATATCATAACTCTTCTAAATGCAAGTAAGTGGACGTATCCACTTTGAGTAGGATTCTTTTTATCTCAGCTGGAGACTTCAAATCAAACATTAATATCTATTCTTTGACATTAGCTGGGCATATCAATTTCGAAATTCTTGGTAATTACGTAAATAGCTATTTATAATCATAAATAAGTACTATGAATATCATAGAAAGTGTTCCGAAAATCCACAATCACAATCAACTAGCAAAAAGTTAATTTTTTTAAGTATCAACCACTACTTCTACTACACATTCCACCCAAAAGTAAACAAAGGCAAAAAGTATTTCACTTTATGCCTAAGTTCACTCGTTTCTGAGCTATTCAAAGAAATTCATAAAATAAGTCCATTTTCCAATAAAAGAATTTCTTGCAAATCCAATGTGAAAGCAAAGAGCGGTTTGCTGTTCGCATATTTTAATGATCGACGACTAAAGCAAAGTTGAGGAGAATAGAAACATTTTTTTTTTTAATTTGAACAGTGTTTTCGCGAATTAATTACCATTTTGAATTTTTCAATGATTCGGTTTAGTCGCCAATATTTCTATCTGTGTTAGGTTATTTCTTTTTATAAACTACACTTGGGAAAACACTTATTTAGTAACTTATTTTTCATTTTATTCAGAAATTTCTTTATATTTTAGGCTACATAATTTCATTTATTTTCTTCTATAAATTAGTTTGATTACATTATTTTTGATATAATTCAGAAAGGAGTGAACTTGGGTATAGGAAAGGAAAGTACGTTTTATCTTTGCTTTTGAATTAGGTGAAAATATTATTTTTCTCTAATTCACTATGTTCGCCTTTTTACTGCATATTCAGAATATCTTGTATGGTATATCACTGTTGATATTTATGTATACCAATACTACTAGATGAAAATCCAAACCCCAACGGCTTGGTAAGGAACAGTTATAGAGTTATATACACAGAGAGCAATTTCTGCACTTGATAGACGTTATCATTCATTTCATGCGAAGCAATTATTGTTTCAGAAAACCCATTATATATAATAATGTTTACTTTTTACACAAACAAATATATGTGAATAGAGGGAAAAAGTCAGATTGTGTTTTAATATTTTTGAATCAATAAACTGATTCATAAATCTTTACTTTTTTGTAATTATAAATAATAAAGATAATAACGGAATAACAGAAAGAAAAGCGATAAAAAAAGCCGTACGATGGATTCAAATACCGAACGCCTAACGTTTAAGGTCCGCGAGCCGAACGCTCAATGCTCTCGACCATTGTAACCGAACGTGTATAATAGGTATTTATACTTATTAAGGTTATCCTTCACTAATCCTCTAATTTCAAATTTATCGTAGCGTCGCGAAAACGCGATTCTCTTGATATGACAGCCGTTCTTCGTCGCGGGAAAACGAAAAATTCGCGTTTTTTTCGCTGAGAGTAGTTCAAACTCTTCAACACATTGTTTTTCCCAACCGTTAACGCGACGCAAGGATAGAAGATTTGAGCGCGGGCCTGCTGGCCCCACGAAATTAAATGGAAGAATCGCTTCAGCCTATTGCAACTTCAAGAATGCCGCTTTCCGTATGAACGCTTTTCGCGTCTTTTCCGGGACCTCTAGGTACCATTTAGTAACCCCTATTTTTCCCCGTGTTTGCTTGCTTTTACCCGTGTCCCATTTCTGTGCCCTCTCCTAACCACGAACGACCACCTTTCTGATCGAGGACGTAGCTGGACTATGTGTAGGTGTCGATCAGCTATTATTATATAACCATTCTTGGAGATCGCTCTCTTAACAATTATTTGAAGTGCAGGCTATTATGCTTCTAGTATTAATCTAAATTCGTTGTGAAAACATTAATAAATGCGCAGCATTTCTGGGATCACTACAATTTCTTGGCGTATGGAACTTTCTCTAGGTAGGTATCAATTTGAACAAAGAAATCTGCCGAGTGGGAGTGGGATTGTATTTTTACTTCTCATCTGTTGCGAGCGTGGACACTTCAATCAAGTTCAATACCTTCATATGGTAGATATGATAGTTAGACATCGGAATTAAGCAGCACGTGTCCTCAACTAATGCAATCGCCTTATGTTTTTTACGGATACATGTATCTATTTCCTTATTCATCACCCAAAGCGCTTCGCCAGACCTTTATATTCACACGTTTGGGTATCTACTTTAAACTCGTTGTATTTATTACTGTTTCTTATAAATTATATCTGTATGGTTTGATGAAGCTTTAAAATAAAAGCCAAACATTGGTGGAAATTAGAAGAGCTTGAAAATTTGTTTGAAACTTGCTCGTCATCCTGACGTTATTAACTCACTTGTTTTCTATTATTTATTTTAAGATAAAAAAATGAATTGATAAAGATACAACTCCCGCAATATAGTGTAATGTGAGGCATACGTACATAAATATTCAAAGTTTTGGAGATACCGATTTGGCCAACGTGCGATCGTACACACACATGATACGACCCCGGGTTTTTTCTTACTATTTCACAATTTGTGTAAAATGTAATGCAGAAATACAGGAAATATAATAGAATTCATTTTTGTCGAATAAATGTTCAATTTAATGTTTATTGAATATCGAAACGACATAATCTTTTACTTAAACACTAGGAATTAGACTACCTTTTGTGAATTTTCGCTGGTTTTAAAGCATATTTTACTACAATAAAAATACATTAATATTTTATTGAAAATTGCTCTTTAATCAGGGCGCAGTATTCTACAATTACGTGGATTTTCAAGAAAAAATCAAACTTACATCATCGTTGCAATTACCTTTGTATCATTTTTTTTCTATGTTCCTTAAAAGTTTAGCGTCGGCAACATCCGTTTGCTGATCTCTTACAAAACTGTTTGTATGAGTTTTTGCATTTAATAAGCGCATTATATATAACAATATTGCTTTCCATGATTCAGGCTGACAGTGTGTATGTTACTATTAACAAATTATTCTTAAAAATTAAGTGTTTCGAAGAAATTCTTTATGAAATGGCAAATATCGTGCAAAATCTGTGTTTTTTAAAATTATAAAGAATCTATTAAGAATAGCATCTGTAGTTGAAGAATTAAAGACGAAACGTCAATGAGACACACTGCCAGGTGCTATTTTCAATACACGGAAACAAGTTTTTAAAAATGCCTTTCAAGCACCCTTCGCACTACGGTCAGTAATTTATTGACAGATCCTTTGGTTCCTTTTAAAGAGGACTAGGACACATACCTACATACACAAACATATGTATAGATATATACATATAAACTCAACTTTTCGAGATCCATACAAATTAAAGAATAGAAGAAAACGAAAAAGGTCGAGTATATCGATGGAGAAGCAATTGAAAAACAATTTCGTACGACACTGCGCCTACTTATCGCATCTAGATTAAGTACGCGCAAAGTAAGTGATATAGTAGCTAGCAATATAGGTTCCCGGTCACCCCTGCAGTTTATTTAAGAGCATTAGTTTGCCTAATGCGTTGAATTATCACTGTCGGCAACCCTGCCCCAAAACACTCGACACATGTTATGATATTTATCTACCGCTTATCGTGTTACTCAGCGCGCTCAGGAATCGTCAAATTACGTTATTGAAAGAGAAATGGTATCTCACACTTAGGTAACTTTCATCACTAGATTAAAATTGAATAATACTGTATATAAATGAGGGGCATTCCTTCAAAACAAAACAGAATTATTTAATTACACTTACTACATTTTAAATGTCAATGTAATATATTAAAGACATGGTCCTAAAATGATAAAGTTATAGTTTGTTTTTTAAATTAATTTACTTTTAGAGCGATTGTGCGGCCATGTTAGCCAAATTACATATTTCAAATGTGGTATCATTCACATATGTACTATATATACAGGATGTCTCGTTATATGTTAACTGATTTTGCAAGCTTATATATTCCGTATGGCATGAAGTGTTAAAATGCAGTTTTTACCATTGAACCTTATGTGAGTCCAAGTTTTTATAACCTTTATGAATATATTATTCCTACTATAAATAACGAAATGAAAATTTGACAGACCTAATACAGAATGTCTTTCAATGTAATTCTTTATTTATCCATGATAGTTTGAGAATGTGTGTCTTTTAACGTTTAAATTTTATTTACAAAGTTAAAATCGACGGAGAAGAGACAGAGGTAAACGTTTATGAAGATACCACTCTAAGATTAGAAAAATGCATTTTGCGTAGTATAATTGATAGAACAGTAAGTAATATCACAAAACATCTTCCTGACGAATAGGCGACGTTAGTATGTGATTTTATTGATAATTTTAATGCAAGAAAATTCTTAAGCAGTACTGTTATACACACACAGTTCGTTAATTCAAATAAAACGAAGGTTTAGAGCACAGCCTAATGAAAATCCTCCGGCTGCAAATACAATAAAAGCTTGGTATAACAAACTGTTAAAGACCGCATCAGTTTTTAGGAAGAATAGAACCCGCGATCCCAGATTTTTTTAACCAGATTTTTGCTGTATGAGAATTGATTCAAAGAAACCGCAAAATGTTAATGCGAAAAATGATATCCTAGATGGGATGCCGTTTTTCGTTGGATAAAACTAATGTTTTCAGAACACTGAAGCTACTAAAACTAAAACTTCAATGTTCGCAAAAGTTTAGGGAAACAGACTACCTAAGCAGAAAGTTGATGTGATAAATACAAATAGATTTGTTTAGAAACAATCGACACTATGTCAGATAAGGCTACATTTCATTCGAGCGGTAGAGTAAATCGTCATAACGGCGGGATTTGAAGACAAGCCCCAAAGTTAATGTCTGGTGCGCGAAGAAATTTACGGGCCTTTCTCTTTTACCCGAAAAACAGTTTTCAGCAATAATTACACGAACATGTTAAAATGCCTTTTTATCCACAATTAGAACAAAACGGCATTCTAGAGAATCCCTATCTGTCTTTCAACAAAATGCGACCTCTCCCCATTTCTCTACTATCGCTACAGAAGCTGTTTCTGCAACATTTGGTAACAATTCGACTTTTTTGTGTCGAGCTGTGTTAAGGAAAGAGGTTATAATTCATTTCCGGAAGACATCTCTCATCTAAAAATGGAATATTATTGAAAATATTCCAGTAGAAATGCTAAATAGAGTATTTAATTGTAATGTAACATTAAGCTGTAAGTAAACGTAATTTGAATTTAGATTGCATTTATTTTTCATCAATCATGGAACGCTAGATGTCTTGTTGTTTCCATTTCTGATTTCACAGTAGTATCTTCGTAAACGTTTGTTATTTCTTCTAAATAAAGTCTTCCATTAGAAAGAATTAATCAGGATCTGCAAAATTATGTCGTTTTCATTGGTTTGGACCCATATAAAACTCAATGGTGAAAACCGTTATCCTATGATTTATATTCCCATAAGTTCTCTTTTAAATCATTATGGTTTACTCAAATTCAGCCTCCTATGTCTTCTTCAATTTATACCGAAATATTACATCTTTTGCAGCAGACTTACTGTCTCTGATATAAATTCAAAAGTACTCCAATGTTTTAAAGGAATATAAACTCTAGCTGTAGTGAATCTTTAGAAGACAAAAATTGTGGTACATATGTGATAGAAGCGGCATTAGACAATGGGGAAAAAATAGTATATTATTACTGAAGGTCCTTATAACCCATATATTCTGTTACAAGTTGCATTGGTACTACAAATGCAAAGTAACGCATGCGCTCACAATTCCAATGTATTAACCAAGACACTTAAGTGAACATTAAACTGCATTCTGTAAAACCTTACGGCATTTGCGGTACAGCTTCCTTTCAAGTAATATGACAAATTTTGACGTAATTGTTAGATTTACCGGCACTTTAATCAAAATAGATTCATAACAGAAATAGATGGATCAGCCTCTGTTCTATTACGGTAACCGATCCGTAACATGCAAATTCTGTCTTTATATCTACTTCCTCGGTATGATAGACAATTAAAGCAACCCAACAATAATCACCATATTCAGCACCAAAGAAGACAAGTTTAGCAAATTATAAATAGTTTTTTTCTAGTTAACTGGAGAAATCTGAAAACTGTTTCTTATAATATGGAACCCGTCAATCTGTTAATAAATAAATCTTACAGAGACCACTCTTAAACGAGTAAATAAAATAACGCGATTAGAAAATGTAATTCGAAAAATGTAAAATGCTACCATACCAATCTCTAATTTCTGATACACTGTGTTTAATTGACCAACAGCTAACTGTTGACGTTTATAAGCCGGTGCTTATACAAGAAGGCCCAGCAAGATTTTTATTTAGGTACCCTTAAATAATAAAAGTTCGGTGTAAATACGTTTCATTTTATTTTGGAGCACGTGACAAATTAATAAGTTAACTGTATATCGTATTGTTTCGTTGAAATTTTTGTACATTGATATGCATGTTCGTGTTGCTGTTTAAAATACAAACACTTGCATCTGCAAGACACCGCGCATTTATATAAGGAATGTAACAATTAATTAAAATGCCTGAGTAATTTCATTGAAAATGAAATATAAACCAACAGTTAATCCCTAACGTTGTTAGCGTACATGGTTCATGAATATGGTAGCAAGAGCAAAACTACATAAATAGATAGATGCCTTTCTTCGAGGTTTCTTAATAGTTCTGCGTATATTGCAATACGAATTGATGTACTAACGTAATATCTTACAAGTATAGTATTCCATCATATTTTGGTTGTAACGGTAAGCTGTTGTAAGGTCCATGGCCAATCCTGATGATCTTAACGAAAAAAGCGAAGCCAAGCCTGCGGTCGTGGTATCCAGATTGATGAGTTGGACGGCACACGAACACGCACTTGTCACAGTTTTATTACATTATTAATAGAAAACCAATACGTTCCTCACTCTCATTTTATTAAAATGTTCATTTATCGTTCAAATCGAACTTATTTTTCATATTAGGAGTAAATGACATCTTGAAATAGACGGTATGTTCAAAATGTATTCTTAAAAGTGTTAGGGCAAATTAGCTTTTGTGTGTTTGTATGTTGTAGGATTTATATGCACGGATGACTAGATTAAGTTGAAAGCGACGCTTGCCGTCGGGATGATGGCAGACGCTCAAGCCGAACGCGGGCGCGCTATACACAGGACTACTGAGACGTATAAGCGGATCCTGTCATTCTGGGCGGAGTCAGGATTGTCACAGCGGTTGGGAAGTTAAGCTGGTTGTAATGCTGTACTGGATATCTATAGGGGGTAAATTATTCAAAAGGTGTTATACGATACGGGGTGGTCTTTTAAGTGCTTGACACTCTCTCAAAGAAAGTGACATTCTCGCTTCTTGCAAAATACAGCCAAAGTTGGCCTCAATAATTGTCAACAAAAACGGACACAAAAATGTAGAATGAAATATATATTAATCCCTCGGGTACATATTCCTTTTGGAGTATCCATTAATAGAAAAATCGTATTATATAAGCGTAGCTCCGGAAGTACACCCAAAATGTAATAAATGGGGTAGAAATTGTCCATATGGAGAACAATGTTGGGACACCGAACCCTTGTATTTTTAAAGTAAGAATAATTTATGCTAGGAATTACAACACATTTAATCCAATAAAGTACGTAGTTGATGTAACAAAGGTTACAGTTGGATTTAACATAAAATGTTGCTGTCGCATATTTTACTATATTTATTGTTATTTTAACTATATTTTTTCCCGGGAATTATTTTTCTTAAATTAATTTCAACTCATACCGAGGTCCATATTAGAGCAACTACATATTTAATTGGATTAAATGAACGTATTGTAATTCTTACTATAAATTGTTACTATTTTAGAAATACAAGGAATTGTTGTTTCAAACTTTTTGACTTAATTATTCTTTGAATATGAAAAGAAAATAACATTTCAAGTTTCTTCCGTTATGTAAAATTTTTTAAAATAAAAAGTTATTAAAGCTAATTTTTCTGAGCAGCAACTTTACTGGGTCGGATACATGATATATTCACCAATGTTAGGTATAAAAGTTAAAGAAACTCATTATGTTTACATATATACAATTAATTATTTCTAAATTTTATTCCTACGTTTAAATACGAATAAGCAAACGTTCTTATACGATATATGCAGTAGGCGTACATGAACATGTGGGGTTTGCCGCTTCGAATTCTTAGCCGCACGAACTACGAGCAGCAGATTTTTCCGGCATTACCTCGACTAACCTAATCTGAGGTCTACATTAGGGTCGGTAGGATGCATTAAGGGATAGAAGCGTTACGCAGGCGCTTTGAATGACCGCCCCTTAGGTGTGGATTGGTGGTTTCATATTATTAGAATGACGCCTGCGCTTCCACTGAATTGTTTTTGGTTATGAGCGGTGAGGATGCCGTGATTTCTCATTTTAGTCGACGATGTTTTGCTGATAGAGACGTCGCGCGCTGCACGAACTACGAATTATGCGCTCAAATGACAAGCACGTAGGTATAAGAATGACCATTGTATTTATATTACGCTGTTGCTTTATACCCTTCTAAAGTTATTACGTATTAAATCGTTAAGTTACGTAACATTTCGTGTTTGATGAAATCAGTGTTTGTGAGTTTGACGTAACCATATTAACTTGCAAAATAAATCTTGATTTCATTGAGCATATTTTGGGATTGTTTTTATAAGTCTGGTGCTGGTATTATGTATTAAAATTACAATTTTATACTGATCAACAGTTACAATCAGTTGAATATATCGAAATGCTTTGATATGAAATTTTGAAATGATTTTTCTACTAAAAATATGTTTTAATACACTGAAGTGTTGGTATCTATAGATACTGTAAATAAGTTAATTTTGGAAAAAAAAATAATCAGCAATGAAATATTTTCTGAAATGTACTTTTTTTGTTACTACGCAATATGTCTATGGATCTGTTGCAAAAAACTGCTCGTAACACATTATTTCTTATTTTTCTCTTCTATCTACAGCTCGACTGAATTGTATAAATACGTAAATAAGTTTGACAACATTCGGCGGATTAATTTGAACTTGGCTAAATTCTTAAAAGAAAATAATAAGGGTATTTTCTTAAAAAAATTTTTGCGCTTGTATAAGATACCATATACTGAAATTGATGATAGGGTAAAATTGGGCAAATCGTATAGATACAAATACTGCAGGTCATAAAAATAGCTGTTTATCAGATGAACATTTAAAATAAAATTTCTTCAGTTGCGGTGCGATTTATTCGGCCACTTTTGTAAACCGTACCACCGGATAAGTAAGATTCTTTTGATGCTTTTTGTTTGGGTATGTGAAGTGTTTTGCTATACAATTAGATACGCTGGTATTAATTAATTTTTGCTTAAAATCGTGTATTTCAGATGCCAGGACTGGATTTTGTGCACGATTTCCATCCCATCAAAAATTGAATAATTAGAATTTCTAATGAATTTGTACGATATGGTTCAATTCATTATTATACATTGAAATGTTTTTATCATAAAACGAGCGATCATTTTGCTTAATTTTTACTTCTTTAGAAAATTGCTAAATAATCCACTGCCGAAAGTAGTACGGTGGACAACTTACATGACAGTATACAAAAGCAGAGGTAGCTTAACCTCTTTTTGTTTGTTAAAGGTAAAATGAGATAGTTTTCTTCTTTTCCTCTATATTCGCGTGCTACACATAAAATCCGCATCATACATGGGCATCCAATTTATGTACACAAATGTTGGCTTACTTAAAAAATGATGTCAAATCACATGCATCCGAACAACCATGGGATTTTTTTAACTGACAAATTTGATATTTTCTTCTGGAAATGAACAATTTTTCCGAATTTCGATAAAATGTCAAAGGGAAAAGTTGTTTAATAATTGCAGATGTAAGATTCAGATTATTAAAATAAGAAATGCAGAATTCCTCTTCACTCCATACAAATTTATTTAAACTGTACACTAGTACTAGTTTTGCCTTCCACCAGCATCCGCTAGAATCTATTGTATACATTGTATCAATATAATATAAATAATGGAAAGCATTTAGCATTTCACTTCTTTCAACTAGTGACGTACTGCCTTTGAGGTTCCAACAAAACATTACTTTTTAGATATTGCCTTATGGTGCCCTCTACTTTCGGTACTCAAAGGGCAGCGTAGATTACTCTTGATAAACTCTTGCTCTTGAGTTCTACAAAAACCGATAATTCAATGATAGTCCAGAGAACAAGCGCAAAAGGCATTTGCAAGGACAATGGCCAATAACTTAATAAAATAATAATATATTGCTTTAGCAAGGTTTTGATATAGTTTGAGCTATGTATTTAAATGTACTAAATTTATTTTTGTGTAACTCATTAAAAAATGTGTACTTATTGTAGCCTTTTGTTACTCCGCTTTTTAATGAAATGTAACCGTGATTATTATAATTTCTATTAATATGAGTTTTACGGTCAAGATACTCTATATGCAGTACTCAGCATATTATGGATTATGAGTAAAATATGTTAGTTATATAAAAAAATTAAATTTCTTTTGGCGTCCGATAATAGTCCGATTAATAGTTATGTTCAAATGTTTCCAAGTCGTAGTAGAAGAATAAAATTTCATAGGTGAAATTATATTGTTAAAATATTACAGTTGAATTTAAAATTCAAGCAAGCAAGCAAGGTAAAGCTAAAGATTGGTAAAAGATTAAAAGGGGTTGTAAATAGTGAAAATAACATTTGGAAAAGAGATGTTTAAAATGAAAATGTAAAAAGAATTTAAAACTCTATTAAACATTTCGGCACCTGTACTTACTGCTAGTTGCACATATTATATTCACCTAATGTGTATCGCAGATTCTTCGTAGATAAAGGCGTAAAATAAAGAGCTGTTCTGCGTTTCTTATTTTAAAAAGCTGTTTGTTTGCAAATCTTCCCAGTTTGTTAAATTTTAACATCGATGCGAAGTTTATTTAAATAGTGCAATTAACTACAAAACCTGCAATGTTACAATTCTTTATTAAGTAATTAAAGAATACCTTTAATAGAATTTTAATGCACTTTCACTTCATTAAACTCGGATGTTAACGATTGTCAAATTAGAATATAGTTAGAAAACAAGTGACTCTTTCTTCTGACATTTTTAAAAAATGTGAAAAATATAATTTCTTAAGCATCAAAATGTATATATTACCAATGTGCGAAACAACGTGCGGAAAGATAATGATGCATCAATTCTACAGAAGCAGATACGTAATATGCATGAAAAATATGTTTTCTTACTGGTGTCATTTCCAATCAGTTCAATGTTTATTTTTTTTATGTTCTGCTTTAATTTGTATTTCTAAAACCTCGTTTGAGAAGTTCTAATTTACCTTGCCTCAAATGATTTTAACAACGTAGCTAGTAAACAGCTTTCTAATTGATGAAACGTACCTTACGTATTCTTTGCAATAACGGTATATTGTTGGTTAAATCTAGAACTTAATGATATAATACCAATAGCACGCGCAACAGTCTTCTGTTTTCCATACGCTACGCTTCTTTGATTATGCGCGCATTATTTGTACTTATTTCCGTTTTCATTTAAATATATTATTGTGAGAACTTCCTATTTCCGTTAAATTAGTCAAATCACATACCTGGAAGTGTTAGCACGAACCCTTAATTAAAAATTAAAATTACGATTAGCATAACACTCCCTTTCGTGGGTTATAAGTATCGTAAGGAATTTTCTATGAATATTTAACTTACTGAAAGCTATATCCCCACACGGGTCTACCTCCGCCGTAATAGCAACCACCGCCGCACTGAGTCGCATTTCAAAGTATGTACGCATACATTAAACAAAGTGAGCCACGCTTTGATCTCCACAAAGAATAAAATCATATATCGTACCGGCAACGGCCGCATATATACATTTTAAACAAAAATATGAAATACCGTGGGGTCTTTATTAAGTTATCGTAGGACCCACATCAGGCCATGCAGCCGTGCGTTTGTTTTTCTTTTTCCACTTTTTTTCTGTAGCTATTATCCATCTACATGTAAAACGTGACAATACCGGAATTTTAGTATACCGGGGTTTATAAAAAACAGTTCCGGAATTTTAATTATTGCCATATTTCTGGATACGCATTTATGTATACGTCAAGTCAGGCACGTCCACCAACACGGTATGCAAAAATAAGTAAAATCTATGTAGTGTTAGCGTTTACACGAAAATATATTATAGATACATGTTAATATTGGAACGCAAAAATCATTGAAATTAAACGTTTATATCACATTCTACTGTAGCACTTTCGTTTTACATTTGAAATCTTTAAACGGCAAATAAGAACTAACTGCTTGAAAGAATAAGCTGCATGTTTCATTGATTGCCCCACCAACCGAAAACACCTTAAGGGCTTTCTCAAAGAAAGATATTCACGTATCAAGTTACACGGAAAAATATGAACACGTCATTGGCACATTTCGCTGAAAGCATATTATGTTTGTTTGGATTAAATTTCTCGGTGTTAAAACCTAGGACACAATTATAATTTTGCATAAGGTAGTTAATACCGATGTAAAAAATCCACTACTCCAAATATTAGTAAAATCACTTAATAAATTATTTGAACATAATACATAACAATAAATAATAGCTATTCTGTTTCTAGACTAAGACTAAGAGTTACCTAATATATAGAAAGTATGCAAAGTGTTAAAATTGACATCGACTTTTTTTCAGCAAGTCCCCACAATAAAGTTAAATGTAACCAAGTTCACACTGAATTAATCTTATACATGCATATTTTTGTGTCATAAACACATCTATGATTTCATTAGTTCTATACTGCTGTAAGATTTCGGGTGAAGTGCGCTTGTGCCCAATACCATTAGTTTATAAAATTATAATTAACTTTCTTGATCTATACGGATCTTTGACTATATATTTTTGGAATTTGAATAAACCTTTATGGTTATTTGAATTCTGCCATTCATGATTTATATTATTAATCCTTTGTTCTTAGAATAACATATGCGACAGTACTACAGGCTCTTGGCTTCAATTGTTTTTACTATCGATTAATCTCAGACAGTTGCTTGTCCAATATCCTCTTCGACTGCCTCCAATTATCTTGGTTTCGGCCTACCTCTTCTTTGCCTCTGGCCTCCTCCTTCGAAAAGTTTTTTCCCTGTAGACCTTTGATTCAGCATTCGGTATGCATGACCTAGTCATCTTGTTGTTTGGGCTTTAACCGTTTGTGAGATAATTGCTTATTGATGAACATCGATAACTAATATCCAAATATACTTCTTAAAAGTTTCCTTTCCAAATTCCAATTTTCGTTTCATTATATTTGTTAATGGTCTTCATTTTTCAATCATAGATAACTGTCCTTGGGATTGTTGTTCTGTATATTCTTATTTTTGTTTTATGTTCATTAACTTAGATTTTTCATTTTCATCAACTATCTCTTATCTATTTCAACATCTTCATTTTTGTTCGTGATTGTTACTCCTAGATAGTCAAATTGCTCAGTTCTTTCAAATTTATGTGTTCCTTCTTTCATTTCTAGATATTTAATTTTGTTTCAATAAATACGAAGTCCATATTCCTTTGATTTTCCTTCTATTTGTTTGAAAACGTTCTTCAGTTCACTTTTTGTCTCGTCAGTGGAACAGTATCATCAGCGTATGATATTGCTTCTTGTCCGTTGTGTTAGATTAAGCCTTTTGTTTGTATCACATTCTCCGTGAATACATCTTCTAAAAACATGTTAAATAAAAAAAATATGATTACAATGGATCAATTTGCAGCAACTAATCAAAAGCAAAACTTATTTTCAAGTATTTGCCTTTTAATAATTTTTTTTGTCGCAAACACATGAGTAATATCATTGACATTGGAGTCTAGTCATTAATCAATAATGTCGCTTGTAACTGGACTGGCATTGCTGTGAAGAAGGGTAGACAAATAAACACTGCAATAATTTTTGGAAAAAAGTATACAGAAATTAATTTAAAAGCAACTATTAAAAGTATTTAAATTATTGAACAACATCAAAGGAACCTTGAAATCATTTGCAAAGAATAAAACGGAAAATTGAATCGAGGATGATCCAAAGAGGAATTGAAGATTAATCGAAAAGGACGTACAGCATTCATAAAGTTAGGGAAGAGTAGTTTATATACATTTTAGTAAATTTTGTAACTGGATTCTTGCAAAATAAAAGGATTTGTGATATATTAATTCATTGAATATTTTCAAATAAAAAACAATTTACGTACGTAAAGTGATTGAATATTTAAAACTGTATATGCACAAGTGTAAGAAAAAAGGTTTTTCTTGATATTTGAGGACATTTGACGCTTACGTACATACGATCGGAAATCCTTTTATTGCCTTTATTTGTGAATAACTCGCTTCATTCATTCCCAGTATACGATATCTGTCGTATCGATTTCGTCAAGAGATATCGGTTATCTCTGGGAGTAGACCGCGGGCCATACGTCCACGCACTTACATATTTTCTTTTCCGTTGTGAAATTTCTTAAAAGAAAAAAAAAGTTTCCTCAAAAAATGCCTGCATGTACATAGGTTAGATCAACTAAAAATATTCCAAAATACTTTCCCAAATAGAGTAAGTAGATATGTTAAAATAAAGCATGAAAATACTAAAATGCCTATGTTATCATACACTGAAGCAGTTCTTTTAAACACTTTTTAAACTTTTATTGTTGAATGTAATTTCGACTCCTTCAAGTGATGAAGTATTTTTATATTATCTATTCAATAGTAATTAAAAGTATTCATATTAAATGTAAACTAAATATTTCCAATAATCTTTATATGTATGTATTACTATCCCGTGTGCTTATCAAGTTTCTTAAATAGTTGGAGTTATCTAAAATTCTCTATTCATTGGTAACTAAATCCATGAACATTAAATGCAGACGTAATATTTGCCAATAATCACTGTTTTATTATGTGATCTAGTTACCTGTCTACCTCTATTTGTATTCATCTATTAAGGATAAATTCTTTTATTTTATTAGGTATTTATAATATATCCCACAAAGATAAGATGCACGTAACTACATATATGGATCTTTTTCTTTACTCGCAAACACTACGGTTATTTAATTCTTTCATTCTACATATACGTACTTGTTCGATGCATATCCTCTTTAACTTATGGTAGTAAAATATGATTGTTTATTGTGTTGTTTTCAGCAATATTACTTTGAAATCACAACATTACATTATTTGTACAATACGTATTAAGAGATTTGTTTCTGCAAAAATCATAAACCAGTGAGACTCAACGATGTCATGAAATTTCTTGTTCTGTTCGGTTTATGATCCTCTTTAACCAATCAAATACGCTTGGACAGATCCGCGAATTCTACAGAAATTAACCTGTAACCAGATTGAAGCAAGTTGTACAGTTCAAAACACCATAAACAAAACGATATTCTGCAATGTCGTATTAGGCTTCCGCAGTAGTTATTCTCTATAGATTAGTTTTCCGGCCAGAGTCGCACAAGTCAAGACTTTTAAAAGCTACCGTTGCTGTGTGTCGTAATAGTCCATAGGTTCCTGTGACAATTTTTTTGTTTTCAAAGCTCCAAAAAATAGGAGAACAAAATTTATGGACGATAGATGTTAAAAGGTGTTTTGCAGACAAACCAAAGGATTTTCCTTATAATAGATTGCAGTTGTGATTGAAACAATGTAATTAATAAAGAAAGTGATAGATGGGGATGTAACATGCAGTATAAATGCTTTCTGTTGGTACAGAAATGTCAAACCGCCCTTAATATGGTGCACCGATGTTACTGTACGATCGGTAACTGATACTTGTACGATACAAAATTAAGTTGGAACACTATTATTATCGTTCCAGGCACGGTACCTAATATAATTGTAACACCTACTTTATGATGGTAAATTTCTGATTTTATCAGCATACTGGAACGAACCTACTGAATCTTCAGTAAGAAAATTAGACTTCTTCGGGATAAAAGTTACCTAAGATATTAAACGCGTGAGATCTAACTTAATGTTATTTTTATAATTTTTTGATATTAAACAGCTTACCATGTTTATTGAATCGAGTAATTACATTCCTTTTTAACAAATTTTGAAAATTTGACAGTTTCCTAAAACAATCCTTATTCGGCAGGTACATATGAATTCATTTAATTAAATATTTTTGAATTTTTAAGTTTATTTGGTCAAATAGTTAACTCTTTTAACCACTCATTGTAGTTCTTTAATAGAAAGATGTTATTTTGCGAAAATCTTACTTTCATGTAGCTCCCAAATCGTATTACTTCAAATTTTTGTTAGTATTACTTGATTTTGATATTGAGGAATCCAGAATGATTTACTGTGTTATTTAAAAAAATAAAAAAAAAAAGAGTTACTTACACACAAGAAATTACCTGGACGCAACATATTCACCTAAATGTAACTATAAATGTTAACAAACTCACTTTTAAATATGAGTAAGTAAAAATGAATACCATTCCTTTTAATAATAAGCACAACACTATCTTACAAGAGACGTAAATAGTTTAAGGGCACAAAATCTCATAGAGAAGAAAAAAGCAAGAAGGGAAGAAATCCTTATTTACATTATTTCTAACAGGACGTGATGTGATAAATGCTTTTTAGAATATTTTTATAGAAATTATTTCAAACACGATGGTTACTTTCATTGAAAAGTTGCAGGTCCCTTCTCTGGAAATTATGGTATGGGTTTAAAAAATGTGAAGGTGATGCTTCTACATAGTTTTCTTTACAAAAAATATTATTCTCAGATATATGTATATCTAGAAGGCGGTTGTAGTAAGTTATCCCTGTATAAATTATGCAGAAGTAACCTAATACGATTGGTAAGAAACCTGGAGGAAAAGAAAACATTTTAAGCCTTCATGTCGATGAAGCCGTTCCTGTAAAATACCTTAACTTGAACTATGTATTTGCTTTCTAATTATAACCAGAGCACAAAATAAAATAATTTCAATTCAACCTTTGATTTATGGTTTACATTTGTTTAATCTTGAAGTTCCGTTTCATTCCACTTCCCGTTCGTGAATTTTACTTTAGTAATGTAAGCATTATATATATTGCACTCACGCAAGTAGTACGCTGCATTTCTTTCTAATACGTACGTACCCCGCAGACTTCTAAACATATCCTAGAATTATTATTCAATTTTTCCTTAATGAATTCTGTTTAATTATAAAATCTCATTCAAATTTTATACAATATGTAAGCGTTTGTGATTACAATGTTTTTCGAAGAAACTATAATTCATTGAGCTAAATATTTTGAATCTTCAGAACGTTCATCTAGTTGCCATTGTGCGTCTTATATACTTAATAGAAATAGTGTCTCTTAATGTTATTTACATTTTCCTGTAATCCGCAACGGAAACTAGTCAATACCTGGAACACGAAGATCGTTCAATTGTATCAATGTTCCGGTACAATTCGATCCGTGTCGCATTAATGTGTTGTGATCGATTTTTTCCTCACCCCAAAGTTTCCGAGACCTTTTCAGCGCTGCCTGGACGCGTCGCTGCTACAAGCATTAAATCGTATTTAATGACAGAAATGATTCGGACAGTCCGAGGAAGGAAAGGGGAGCGCGCCTTTCAAAAATGACTCTACGACAATAGCACCGGCTTCCGAGAAAGGAAAAGTATCTACGAATCGACAATGAACGCATTTCTTTCTTTTTCGAATACATTGCGTGATTTTTGAACGGCCGTTTCTGTCAATATATTGTTGTTGGCCCGTTAGTGTGGTTCGGGATCGCTTCGTGGAATGAAATTTTGAGAACGTTATGACCAAGTCCGATTTGAAATTTTAAATAGGCGAAACCGTTCTGAGAATGGACGTAACATCCTTGTATGAATTTATAGAATTTCTTAAATGGAAGATATTGGTAAAATTGATTTAATTGTATTTTGACATCTGACTGTTTGATAATAAGGGAAAGAAATAAACTCTGCAAATTCAATATATTTTTGTGTTATTGTATAAATATACACGTAGTTAGAATTTCTTATACGAATTAAATAACGGAACTCGTAGATATTTTTAAACTTCACCTTTTATACCTTCCCAAATTACTTGTACGTTTTAACTTTCAATTAGTTGCAAACTATAGACATGTCTATAGCAGACGTACATAAATTCCAGGAAAAAACAGGGGATAGTGCTTATTTCATCATCCAAATAACAATCTAAATATCTGTATACGTTTCCCCTCCGTTCCGTACATGTTCCGTTCCGTTTACATAAATATTATTGGCTGTAAATGAATGCTCGTGTGCACTCTGTTCCGTTTACATACCGTTTCCAATAATTTTTTAGCGTCAACTAAATGTTTTGAATTGTTCCAATTTGCCACTCTACAGCTCCTATTGGAGAATTAAAGAAATATCTCTCATAAAATAAAACAGTTGTTGTATTTCCTCATTGTTGTGGCAAATTTAGTAATGTAGACTTTTGAGAATTTTATGAGGTGGTTGGAGAATTAAGTTGATAATCTTTGATAAAATTATATAATAAGCAAGTAAACAAAATAATTTTATAATATTCTGGTAGAGATTTCAATCTTCTATTATAAAATGGAAACTTTTGGTCCAAAAGAGCAGAATCGTTATAATCGGTAATTAAATATTTTTTTTGTTGCATCGTCTCGTTATTTAACAGAAGAAGGTCTTAATCCATTTGGTTTTAAGAGGAAAGCTTGATCTCCTAATATTACGAAGCTTGCTTTTTGTTTCGTGTCTGAAAATTTTAAATAATGATAGCAAGGACCGTGGCGTAGTATGGTAAACAACACATAAGTATCGGCAACCTCCCCACCATACAAGTTTAATTAATTATATAATAATATAATAATTAATCCGGGACGGCCGTTTCGGGGACACGAATGGTCCTCATCATCAACCGGTAACCGAATGAATTGAACCAATGAATTATTATATAGTTAATTAAACTTGTATAGTGGGGAGGTTGCCGATACTTATGTGTTGTTTACCATAGTGATTCGCCTGTCCTCTTTCAGTAGGTCCTCCGTGGCAGTAATGTTTCTTTCGTTTACCGACGTACTCGGGCGACCACTGCATGGATGATGTTCTACCAGTTTTAGAACGATCGATCGATATACACTACTTTTAGATTCTACAGATTCACCAAACACTCCTTGCAGACGTTGAATAATTTCTGAAGTTTTCACTCTCCTTCCTCAAAAAGAAAATGATTGCTCTTTGAGAGTTAACCGCGTCTACCATGGTTACAAAACTGTGCTACAAAAACGCGTCCATATCAGTCGAACACCTGACTTAGACTGAACTGTATTGCACTGGATAGCTACATTAACACGTGAGCACTTGTCTATCACCAATACCATTGCCTATAAGTTGTATAAAGTTGTGGGGTCCGAGGTAGATGATACAGAGGGTGACGCAGATACCGTTAACGATACAGATGCCTCCAATGTTGACATGACAAAAGTAAATGGTACATCACAAAAACGTAAAGATCATATTTTTGATCAAACCTGTGGCTTTGAACTTGATCCTACACAAAACAACTCTCCTTCTGAGATACTACCGGAAACACTAGAAAACCGATGTTGGTACACTTTTACCAGTCAAAGGAAAATATAGAAGATGTGCCCTTTATTCTACGAAAACCAATGCAAGTTGAAGATAATTTGTGCCGAATGCGAAGCAGTAGTATGTTTGGAGTGCTGCACATTATTCCATAAAAATAATTAAGAATTTGTTCCATTTTCTGTTATAATGTGACTGTATGTTTAGATATATTATTATTTGCTAAGCTTATACGTTTTTGTGGTGAAAATAGAAGCCACATCCACGTGAAAATTACGAAACGAGAAATAAAAATTTAACAAAAAAAGTAGAAGTATAGAAACCTTTGAACATGAACGTAAAGAATATATCAAATACTTGCCGTCAAGAATATAATCGTGCAACATTTTAGACACAATTATGTAAGAGTGAAAATATGTTTGCTTTATCCCTGGGAGTGTTGTTGAGTGACACGCTAATAAAGTAATGCAACTTCATTTGCCAATTAGCGCAATGCGAAACAATCACTTGCAAACGGTAAGTCTAAATTAGGTAAAAGATACGAAGGTGGTGTTTTATCCTGAATAAATAATTTTCTTTTGTCTTATTACTTCTTTTACACTTTAGTATCGATTCGGAGGCGAGCAAAAAGTAAAAGAAAAAGAGCGACAGAATAACTTCCGCGTTGTAAATCGGTTACCGTTGAGTTTTGGGGTACACATAAAATAGAACTTCTTAATTCGGATCTTCGTGAAGATAGAGGGGGGAAGTTTTTGCTGGAATTGCTAAATAAATTAGTATCATTTCTCAAGTAGATTTATAGTCATCATTTTAAGGTCTTTTCATCCTGGGGGTAAATTACAGAAAGTATAAAGTATATTGGAAAAACAAAGGCGAAGTAAATGGATTATTAGCGCAAACCTTTACGAATTTGCTTTTATATTTCAAAATGCATACATAATTTGAATCTTAACTTGAAACGTTCATATTTATAGAGTTAATGCGTATATCTTTGTTTTAATGATCGAAACATAACTAATAGAGATGTGTGATATACGTTCAATAAGTGCTCCCCCTCAGGCGTAACTTATTGACTAAGAGACATATAACGTAATTCGTGTATCTAAATAATGCGCTCTCGAAAAACGCATTAGTTGATTACAAAAATATTATGTCTTTGACTGTTATGTTCTGAATAACATTGATGTATTGATGTACAGCAATATAAACGCGGTTCTTTTGAAAGCAGATGTCATACGTAAATATAATAATATTGAGGTTTCATCATAGAAAAGGAAATAAGGTGGTTTTAGTACCAAACTATTTTAGTCATTAGAACATCAATTACTTTCGAATGGATAGTAACAGAATTTTTCTTTTTTTACTTTTATATGGAATCTTCCACTATCAATGTTACCCATAAATTTAAGATTAACTCTTTACATAAGAGTTTATCCTAAATTACATTACATATGTAATTTTGTAATAGCTTAATTTTTCTGAAAGCAGAGGCTAAGGTTACATTTTTGCCAGACCATTTCAAAGTGTTAATAATATTACTATTTAAATATATTTTGCAATAATTAATTAAATTATTTATAGTACCCACTATATACGAATTCATTATCTTTCCACAATTTTACTGCTACTGCTTCGTTTGAATCATTTCATTGCTATTTAGTAATACTAAGAAGGGAATACTGATTGCAACCCGAAGATTCAGATTTGGATGAAGCTTTAGAGACTGAAAGAGTACTTTGGTATAAGAACAACACAATTTGCACGATTTTTTAATTTTTGTAAATATCTCGAAAACTAACAGATGTAGTTGTTGTAACGTTTTGTTTTGCGAAAGATATGGAGTCTATCCGTTTGTGTAGAGTTTTTAGAAGGCTGTTACTGTTATACCTTGTTCGTGGTGCAAGCTATACCGCTGTTTTGAACACTTATACTGGCTACGATAATTGCAATAATTAGCATAATTACTATAATTACTATTCATAATTATAATATCAATAGTCACATTACAGTATGTAGTGTATCTAATGTTGCATAAGTATTATTATTCATTCTGCTCCACTGTTTTCCAAAGATTTATTGTTGTTGCAAGCATGTCTGCAAACATACCTGCTACCCGAGTGTGGTTTTGGTCGTATTGAAAAAGCAATGAAAAAACGAAATGTGATTTTGAATTCCGAAACGAAAATTTACAAAAAGATAAGCCAAGTTTCTTCTATTTAGGAATAGCTGGCATTACATTAAAAAATTGATAAATACGTACAGCAAAATGTTTAGAATTTCTAGAAAAACCCGAAGAAAATTTCTTTTTAAAGTGTAATGTGCGACCGCTTGGAAGACGGACGACCATTCTACGAAAAGCTTTTCTTTTAAAACGTACTTTTCAAACAAACACTACACTGAGAAAAAAAATGTTTGAACCAATGCAAAATTAGCAACGCATTTTGACATTCTGGCAATGTTCGGTGAGGATGCTGCTAGTATTTAATATAACTAAAAATCAATTCACCCAACTAGAAGCAATTTGACGTTCACTAGGTAGTTGATTCAAGGCATTCATTTTTCTCAGTGTGCAGCAGATTTATGGTAATACGTCCACCATAGCAACGATATTTTACCATAAACTAACAAAATTTCTAAGCAGTCCTATTACATTTTAAATTTATAAAACTTTTCTTATATTTATCTACTGCTGCTGCTATGTTCTATGAACAGGTAAAATGCACTGCTAATTTTACGTTGGTTCAATAATTTTTTTCTCAGTGCACATATCTACTTGTCTTTTTTTAATTTCTCAGTGAACAAATACTTTTTAATAGCGTAATAAGTTTTAGTCATTGTTACCGAAAGTATTGAAAGTGCATATGTCTGTGTGCGAACGAACGAACTGAGAAAAACAATATTAGTACTAGTAAACTAGCTTCCAAATGATACAGATGCAAGAGTTCATAATGCCATTTAGAGAGCTGTTGTTAAATTGAACACTAATAAAAAGATATGAAAATCGATTTTTTTACAAAAAAAAACAAAACAAAAGATGGCTGGACTATCAGAAACTATGTATTTTTAAAACTGTTTACAACCATTTAAGCAATAACCGAATAATAGTAATTAATAAACTGTTAAAAAATAATATTAGGCGGTTTAAGCCATATATTTTTTTTTTTTTACAACTTTAAATGTGGCACCTTTAATTTCAATATTTTGTGGGGTCTTCTCATACTTGTGACGTAGCTAAGTATCCTCTGGGTATGCTTCCCACTAACGTATCAATAAATTGCATTCATTTATTCATTTCCATTCTTGTCGCACCTCTTCTGCAAGCTCCTCCAGCGTTGTGTGAGGACGAGGACGAGGACGAGATCGTAACTGTCGATCAAGTTTGTCTCAAATATGCTCGATGTAATTGCAGTGTGGAGAAGTAGGATGCTACATCATTCTTTCAATATTATTGGCGTCGTTCACGATATGACAAAACATTATCGTCCACAATTCCAAAATTTCGTGCAAATGGCACAACGATCGGCAGAATACTTCCTACACTTCTGTGCATTCATGGATTGATTTTTCAAAACCACCAGCTTGACGCCATATATGCCACCCTAAGCCGTAACACTCCCACTTCCAAATGGGACATGTGGAGCCATATTTCTTTCAAGATACCTTTCTTCACGCCTCCTCCACATTAAAACTGATGTAAATAAAAATGATGTATAGTGAATCTGGACTCGTCAGAGAAACGGCATCTTCTTCAGTCACGCCTTTCCACGGGAGTCTATTATTTTGTATTGCCTCGCGAATAGCGGACATATATCCTTATTTTTAGACCTCAAACCAAATTCGTGCAGCCTTCTTAACTGTCAGATTAAACACAACCACTCCAGTAGCTGCACGAAGATCATTGTTCAACGTCCTAGACGATTGAACACCATTTTGTCTGACCTGGAGTCTTAAATGCTGATCTTGTGCAAAAGTTATTCTCTTCCGACGATTTTCCTCGTGACCAACCCTTACACTACCACTTCTACGGAATCGTATCACTACTCTCTAATGACACTGTGAAATACATTGTTGATTTTTTGTACTTTAAGTAACATAAGCGTAGTTTTAACTTAACAACAAACTGACACATGTGAGCTAATGTCAAGAAGTCGATGCCAACCTTTTGTCTTAGGTGTTGTTGTTGTTGGAATATTTCCAACAACAACAACACTAGTATATTACTTTACAAAGGAAGTAAAGAGGATTTACTCTACCGAGCCTAGTTTGAATTTCAAGCGCAGCGAGGGGTTCACAAATGGCAAGGTAGAGTAAATCCTTACTTCACGTGTAAAGTATATTATTTTTTTCTACTTACGATCGGAAAAATTTATTGAATTTCGAAAAGCTTATTATTATTGTAAATAAGTCAAACGAATTAACAGTAGTAAGTTTTGATGTCAATTCGGCAGCGTAAGTTGCATCCTTGGAGTTATGTCCACAAAACTCTAAAGTTCGTTAGCATTTAAGTATCTATTGAAGAAAACTTACTTCTGGCTTATTTTTTTGAACATTGAAAAACTTAAATCTCCTTCAAGTTTATGGAGTGAGTATTCAATATTACGCACTACAATTTCAATAAATAGTAATGAAGACATTTCGAAATATTTGAGACTACACACATTCTTGAAGCGGAAAAACAATCAACCAAAAAAATCAAGTGTGTTTACACGAGAAGAGATTAATCGTTTTTTAACTATTGCTCCAGACGAAATTTATTTATTAACTAAGGTGAGTCAACAGCTATCAAACCAATGAAAATTGTTAACGAATGTTCCTACATTTTTAGGTAGTTGTGGTATTAGATGTTGCGGGAACATGTCGAGCAGACGAATTTGTTAATCTCTTGAAGGGAGATATAAAAGAGATAAACAATATATATAATAATATATAACAATATATAAAAGATATAAAAGATTTTTGTCTTGATTCATATACGGCAAACGAAAAATAAAGTTCCTAGATCGTTTATTATTAACAGTACTGAGAACGTTGATTTTTTAGGAACATTAAAGAAATATGTTTCAACTATAAAGAAGAATGCAAATATTGGAAAGCAGCAGAAAGGTTTTTTATGAGATGTTATAAAAGGGAAAGGTTGAAAATCAACCGAAAGGTAGGAATACATTCTATAAAATACCATGTATAGTTTTTGAACCTTCCTAATCCGGATTCGTACACTGGCCATGCTTTTCGACGTACATCTGCAACATTATTGGCAAAAGCTGCTGTAGATGTTTTCAATCTAAAGAAACATGCGGGCTGAAAGTCAGCAATAGCTAAAAGGTGCTTAAAAACTCAATATTGCTAACAGAAATTTTGAACAATGATTGCTACGATGTCCAGTCAAATTCAGCTGTTCCCGCCATTTCACAGACAAGTAAGACAAGTAGATGTGTCGGCAGAAATGTTACAAGAATGTCTGGAGTGATTGGCACATCAAGGAATGCAGAATCCACTAGCGACATTGATAGTAATAAACTTATAAGTATCAATAATTGCACAAGCTCTACTTTTCGTATTAATGTTAATAAATTAAATTAGCAAATGACATTTTTGAGATGAGATCTAATTTTTAACAATAGATTTGTTTTTATTTTGTCATAAAACTCAGAATCGTCCAAAAATTATCTAATATCAGAGTTATTTACTTCCTTTGAAAAATAATATGTCCCTGTTGTTGTGGTTACCTAACAACATTGTGTAAATTTGACCTAGTTGCCTGAAATGACATATAGTAAATGTTGTTAACTTGATAGTGCTATATTTTTTGCAATAATTAAGCTATAATAAGTGAAAATTTTACATGTTATGCATAATGTATACTCATAATAAGGCAAACTAAAAGTAACGTCGATTAATTTAGAGAACATTTTTTTCTTTATTAATTTTTAACAATTTTTTATTAATGGACCACTGCAACTGAAGAGCAATTTAATTTTATTTTGAAGTACTGTTATAAAAAAAGTAATAACGATGAACAGAAGCGAGCAAGTAATACATAGATTAGATAATAATTATATTTATAGACAGGTCATTCTGGGCATATGCACAGTGCAAACTAATTAGATACATGGGAGCTAATGTTCTACAAATCACGTCACATACTTTTTATGGTTCGTCACCATCTATTTGTATAAGAATCTCTGCTTGTGTGTTTATAAATTGTAATTTTATAAAGCTGAGGTAAAACGTAAGAAGGTTACTTGTTACTGTAAACCAAAGCTTGCCAGTACTTGCTACAATAAAGGAAAATACAAGGAAGAATTTTTACTCATTTGCTTTGGTTACAACTTGATCACAATCGACATGATATCGTGTGGAGCTTCCTAGCGTGAAAAATCATAACGAAACGTCGAACTGAATGAAATTCCTTTTAGTAAAATTATGTACACTTTGAATTATTTCTTCTTTTTACGGCCCTAGTAAATGGTATCGGAACGTTTACCATTATGTCGGTGAAACTTGTATTTCCTTTACGTAATCGATGAATAAATAAAATATTTAAACATGCTGCGGTGCTAACGTTAGTTTTTTTTACCGAAGAGTTCATTGTTGCATTAGTGGTAACCGTATATTCAATAAACGCCTTTTGTGCTAAGTTATATTAAATTGTCAGTAAGTAGAATAGAAGCAACAAGTATGAAAGCGAATAAATTCTATAATTTAATATAAAATTTAGAAACCATGAAATTAGAGAAAATCGTAAGATGCTTCTCGAAAATAATAAATTAAAGCATAAAATACCAATAAGTATCAGTTACTTTTATTATGTGTTTAATCTGTGCACAATTTCGAGATATATGTATTTATATATAGGCATGTGTGTGAACATATAAGTACATATATATGTGAGAATTTTTTATTTCGTATTTGAACCTTCTAGCGAAGATTTTAATCTTACAAACTGAATAACGCGTGCGCTTTCACGGCCGGTATAACTGCTGCTGCTCTTAACTTCTTCCGGGTTTTGCCGTGTGTCAAAACTTTTGCTCGTTTCGCCGTTCACGCTGACGGTTTCTTCAGGATAACTGAATTGATTCTCAGAGGTGTTCCAATCTCCCGTAAGGATTTTTAACGTGCCAAACATTTTAACAAATACTATAGCAGAGTTTGTTGCAACTAAAATATTAATAATAATACATAAATACGACGATTGAAATAACTAGCGATCAGCTCTAATAAGCTACTTGATTTCCATTAGCAGAGACAAAACTTGTAATTTATGTTGGGGAGACTAGAAATAGCAATGTCGGATGAAACATTTATGACATTTTCTTTTAATTCGAAACGTCCTAGACCTGATAAATACGTCCATATTGAGCAAAAAATAGCGGGTGTTATACCAGTACTAGCAAGGAATGTTCTCGAACCTGAAAATTCAAAAAATTATGGAACTTTGGTAGTACATAGAGCACATATAGCTGTATCATTTTTCTGCTAATATTCGCTCCGAGTGGGAGATATATATTTTCCACTCTACTTACCCATATAACTCACTAATGGTAAGAGATGAAGCAAAAATTTTGAGACAAAAATGTTCGTCGTAGTTAGTTTCATGAATTCGGCCAAGAAAACAGAGTTATACACATATCGATACTGTTACAAATCTCTTTTAGCTGAAATCGAGAAATAATGTAATTTTGCTAGGCATTGCAAACGCCATCTGTTTAATCCTAAAAAATCAAATTACCATATACATTAGCTCTATATGTGCTCTACATGTTCCTAAAGTTCGATAGTTCTCTGAATTTTCAGGTTCGAGATCATCCGTTGTTATAAGGGGTTGTGAGAATAGATTGTTTTCAATGTTAAATGTATTCTCGAAATATTTGAAACAGCCATATTTCACAGTATTTGGACAGTTGTTAGCAATTCTTGAAAAGAAGTTTTAGGTGTACGAGGTAATGTGCTTGCTCCAGTTTCCGAGCAATAGATGAATGAGAGTAAGTATCAATAATCTAATGTCTACGACTCGGCGGAATAGTAGAAGCCCTGGAATTTTAGCATTAACCGATTGATCTTAGATAAGTAAAAACTGACTGGGTCAATCAAACAGATTGCAGTAATTTCCTTGGTATCTCCTTGCCTGGCTATATCGATCCTATCACCTCAAAAATGCTCTGACGGACTTCCACATGGCTACAAGGCGATAGTGTGGGGTAGACATAAGCAGATTTTTATATAGTAACCAGATTCGCGTATGTGCACATACATAGAACAAATAAATACGAAACATCTTCGTATTACGTGGAAACTACTACTTGCAAATAAAAAGCTATGAAAGTGAACATAGTTTCAAGAATAAGCTAAGATAGTACCTAATCACGATATGTTACTATTCTGTCAATGACTTTTACATACTCTGTGATATTAAGTTAATAATTTATTTTTACTATTAACCATGGTGGTCCAATAGTGGTGGGCCTCCGTCTGACTGGGCACTGTTAAGCATTGTGCACTCGAGTCTTATCAGCGCCAGATTTTATAGATGTAAGTATAGAAGTAGAGAGATTTATTCTATCTGGAAGAATGAAATGTGTATTTGGTTTTTTGCTATTAAAGCAATATGCATAAACATATGAAAAATAAGAATAGTACATATTATAGCAGCGTTATACGAATTGTAATGTTACAATGAAAGGTGTACGAGGTTATAAGTCATCAGCGCCACCCCCACATCTCTTCTTGGCATTTCATATTGTCCACCTATAGAGAATAAGGGTCCATCTAGTGGTAGAAAGCCCAATTCCTAAAAGAAAATATCTTTTTCCACATTGCCGAACGATCACTCCCATACCGATGCCTGTGGAACCCACGGAAAGTGGCGAACTTGACTAATAATTATAGTCAGGACCATACTATTGAAGATAGGAATCAATGAATTCTCAGAACAATTACTCCGAATTAATAATAGATTTTGCGTGGTGTGGGGTGTGCCGATATTTTATTGTCCATCAAAAACTGACAAATGTAAACAAAGCTTGCATTAATTGCATTAATGCAAGTTGATAAAGTAAGGAAATAACAAATAAATATAAAAAGAGCGGTAAACAATAAAAAATAGAAAAACTATCACTTTTAATAACATCGGATATGTAATTGATCTGCCGATTGTCAAAAACGAGAAATAGAGATTGGCTTTATTTCTAAAATCACTGACCTCACTACAAAGAAAAACTGTACTTATTCTCAAATTCACAAATAACAGTGGACTCTCCAAATCTATTTATGCATCCTGTATTTTTTACTGTTATTGGCATGTACTACGTTTAATTCATTTCAGCGTAGCGTTCGTACACATTTTTACTTTTGACGTATCACATGATGTACAGTGCTCTTGTCGAGATGTCTTTATAACATTCGTCAGATGAAGATTAAAAGAATATTTTAATAGCATAAAATGAAACAGTAACCAGGAGTACCCCAAACGCCACCTATATAATCTTTACATTTATATGTTCCGCTCTACGAAACATTTCAGCCATAATTTACTGGCTGCCCTTTAACTTCTAAATGTCACACCGACATCGGAGTTTTTATTATGCACGTATGCACAAAAATCCTACCGCGGGATAGTTTTTCCAATAAGGCTATCTGGTTGCTATTAAAAGAATTTGCAAGTACTATGGATATTATTTCGTGCTTTTCATGTTCAAATGGAATTTCCATTTATTGTCTAAATAATAATTTGCAGAAGCAAGAAATCATTAACAAACACTTTATAATCTTTATAATTGACTTTTAAATAAGAGCTGATTAGACTTTTGTGTTACGCATTTGAAGAATTGTAGTCAATATGTCAATCAATCTTGTTATTATTTATATATATATATATAGAACAAAACATTAGCTATTATACTTATAGGTGCCTTGATGAATAAAAGTTGTTTCTAACCAATAAATTACGATATTTAGAAAACAACGTTGATTAAATAACATATTGATGAAATAGTAACGCACAATACAAAATTGCATCTGTTGTTCAGATATCATCGAAGTTGTAGCTCAATTATCATTCTTCCTTTTTGCCAATAATTAGCTTGGTTTTACATCAACAATCAATATCTAATACACAATCAAATGTTTACTTACAAAAGGGTCTATGAGATGTTTATAACAAATTTCAATTTGTTAATGGAAACTGTCTCAGCCTTCTAGGATATTTCATTTATCGTTAGTCGTATCACTATTTACAATCAATATATTACCTTCAAAATTTATTCTGCTGTCCACTGGAGAGTTTTCATCCCCGTTTAATACTGTTTTTGCAAATAATAATTTAAGTTGTAAAGATTGCCGACGGCGTTTCATTTTCTCAACGGTGAAATTACGGAAAGCTAATTTTATCGAATGAAATGCCACGTCTATGTCTGCTGGCCGTGTACATTACTGAATATGATCGTCGAACCGTGAAGGACGATAAAAACCTTCTTTTTCTACTTAAGGCAAAAAAAATTTAAATCTCGGTACAGTAAAAAAATCCTAATACAAAGGGAATGTGTATTGCTTAATTATTCAAAATCATATTTTATTTTCTTCCAACTTTCTTTGTGTTGGCATTGTGTTAATGAAAGGTATTCCGATATTTTATCTACATATATATATATCTACCTGTTGAGCATAAAAGGATCATTTTAACTTGTAACGCAATTATGCTGCTTTTCCAAAGAAATGTATACAGTGATACAAATTGAACGCGCACTCTCGTCATCTCTGTTATTATTAACATTACTAAGTATTCTCGATGTTAAATAAAGTGTAAATTAACAAAAATAATTGCCTGTTAACTTTTGAATGACAGACAGAAGCTAGCATATTTAGAAAGAATAGGTTGGTTTCCATTTTCTGTGAACTAATTTCTGGTGTTGTCAACAGTATAATTACCACCACAAGTGGCAGTACCGCACATGCGTTGCCAGCTATGAAGGTGTTGGTAATCTATTTTGTTGATATGCGAAGTTAGCTAGGAGAAAGCGCCAATTTGTTAAACAACAATTGCCGTATTTTAAATCTGAATTCTAAAAGCTTGATTATCCTTGTTATTTATTGTTGGCGTATCATGCATTGCCTATTTAATTAATCGGTTATGGGAGGTTTTTTCGGTTTTTTATCGGTTTTCGGTAGACAATATGTCTGTTTCTCATGTTGTAACTCGTAGGAGCCTTTGCCACGAACCACGTAAAATTGGTGGGTCGACTTTAATATTACGTAAATCCAGTAACAATTATCACTTTATTTGTCGCGGGTTGTGTAACAAATTATCGAATTATTTACTTCTGTCAAGGCAATTTGTTCTGTAAATTTTATTCTACCTATCTAGGGTTCAATTATTTCCGGCTTTACAAGGGCAACCTTCATTATGTTCGACTTCATGGTAACTTTTGCCAAATTCACCGAATATTAAAATTACAGTTCTTACATGGCTCATACGTGTAGGTCATTATGTAGTCAACAATACGAAAAACTGCCAAAATTAAACAATGGTTAATTAATTTCAATAAAATTGAATAAAGTAAAGAAGTAGCAATAATTAACAAAATAAGTAAAAATAGTAGAAAAGGAGAACAAAGAACGAAAATATGAAAAATGTAGGATATAATAAAAATACGCGCTTTCTTCTACCTAACTTTGCATAACAAAAATAGATAACCAAAACCTTTCCTGCTGCATGTCGCACAATTTAACCTAATCTGAAGTATACTTAGTTACTTTAGAACTTTACTGTATACTACTATAAACTTTGCGATTCTTTATATGTAATTGTTAGTAAGCATTATTAAAGTACTCCAAGTACCTGAATAGTACTTATAATTGTTTTTTTTTTGTTATTTAAACAGAAAAGATAAAATTACTTTTTTTTTGTTTTAATTGTTTGCTTAACTTCGAAAGGTGCAATAATAAATTTGCGTTCACGCAATCACAATTTAACCAAATTCTGATTCTTAGTTACCGAAAATGGTATTCTACCAGCTTATTTTTAAGCAACTCTGTAGTAACATTTTTGAAATACTTGCCTTTAGACCGGATAACGTACGTTCATATTTTCTCCGAAAATACACCCAGCGGTAGTAGAGAACAACGTATTATATAGTTTGTCATTGTAGAAATATAGCTCTTTCCGCACATGTGAACACGCACACTTTTTGCTGTCATAAATTTACACGACAGAATATTTAACACCAGCAAGCCGACACCTTAGATTCCGCTTTTAGAAAAAAATACATTCACTGTGGACCCCACGGTAATTAAACATGTTTCTAATGTCGCTCTTACTTACAGAACAAATAGTTTAGTAGTGCTATCTTCATTCATTTGGTTTGTAAACGTTTTAGAATAATGAATTACACATTAATTAAAATTCAAAATATCTTTAAGATGATCGTTTATATTATACGTGTATATTGCTTCTATAAAGTAATGCATATACTTTTTGTGATTTTTCAAAACGGATTTTTCTTAGGAGATGTGATGGTTATTACTGCTATGAAGTTTTAGAGTCCTCGTTAAATTTTGAGGCGTAAAGTGATAATGCACGGTTGCCCTGAAACTAGGTCTTACGGAGTTATTGGAATCTTTTTGGAATTTATGCCAATTTTCATCAATATTCCTTACACCAATTAAGATGTTACAATGAATTATAAAGTTTTGTTTTCAGTAATCCGCTTACAACAAATGTTGCCCCTTCGTTAAAATCCTCTTCTCTTTCTTATGTTATGTTTCATGTCCATTTTGATTAGTTGTCTTATGTAAGATTCCTTTCAACTCATTTTTCTATCTCCTTGAGTTCACCCTTTTTTCTACATGGCTTTAGACTTCTTTTCATTGTTTTCTATGAGGAGACCGCTGTAAATAGTTGTCTTAAACTGCATTTCTAAATAGTTTTATCCAAAACTTTTCTTCTGTCATTAAATTTTTATTTCTGTCTCTGTTTGATAGTTATACGGTTGGCCTATCTACACCGAGAAAAATGATCGAGTTAATTCAACGCAAAAAATTATGTTACTGTTTTTGCGTTAACTCAGCTCAAGATTCGATTTAATTAACATTTGATTGTATTTGATTCAATGCTACTTTTTGTGTTCGCGTATTGTGTTGAAGCAACACTATTTTATTTTGAGCCAACACTAATTTATCGTTAATGTTATGTTATTCCTACCAAATATAAGGCAGTGCAACAGTTTGACTATCTATGGCTACATAGCACGAAATGTTATAGTTTGTGTTTACAGAGGTAAAGGTAAAGCAATCTTTTGTGTACATATCGACCCAGTTGCTTTCCAAATTTAATGTGTACATTTTAAAGCATATTACACATACTTCAGAGCGGCTCTAAGTATAATATTGCTCCAGCATAAAACAATGTTGACGCAACATTAAATGTGAATAAAATTTTATGTATTGAATCAACAGGCCAGTTGCGTTGTTTATATACACCACTAAAAATGTGATGAGCCAACGCCTTTTGCATTGATTTAACGCAACTTTTTTCTCAGAGCATGATCGTATCAAATCTAGAAGACAACATTTAAGGATTTTCATGACTAAATGCCATGCAAAGAATGTGCATGATTTCTGTGTATTTTTTACAAAAATATTATTAAAAGCTTACCGCTTTTTTATTAGAGATTAACTCATACACACTTTACCTGAATGAAACTCACTTACTTCATAATAATATGTTGACTTACTGTTAAATTCCAATTTGAATTCTTCAAATAACCATCATTTAACTGGTGATTTATCTAGATACAAGTTATCTAGATGGCAGATAGACCGAAAGTCAGATATAAAATTAGCGTCATTTAAAGCCATTGTTTAATCGCGCTATATTGAGGTCGAAGTATATGCCGCAACTATTTATTTTTGATGTAGCATGACGCAGGGCCGCAACCGAAGTCGAGATTCTTATGCTCTTTGATGATATTTTACACCACCTACAACAATACAACATGAAACTTTACTTAGAATTTTGACGAAGAGGAACGGAACGATTATTAATTGATGAAATTATATGTTTGATATGGGAAAGTTTCCACTGAGTCTTATTGTACTACAAGAAAATGAAATACAAAAGAAGTAATTGTCCGTTTTCACTACTACCGTCGCTGGCTGGACTTATATATCCTTCCACCGCCCACGCTACATAAATAGTAGGCCAGAAAAGGAATTTTCTTTTAGAAATTGAGTTTCGTACCACTATAGGGACCTTTACTTTCAATAGGTGGAAAAACTGAAGTCAATAGGTGAGATGTAGGCGCGGCGCTGGTGGAAGATAACTTCTTGCATGTTAGTTGCAAAATTACAGTAAATTATGTATGTAATTGGATACTGGGGTGAAGTGCGTGCATTTACACATTTTTATAATTTGAATTTTTGGTAATTGTCAACATTCACCTTGCATTTCGTGTATTTTGTTGAACACTTACCAACATTTGAGAGTTTTACGCATTGCATTAAAAAATGTATCCAGGAGGTTTTTTCATAAAAGTTTCTATTTGATTAAATTGTGGAGATTTTGAAACTTTCAATATGTTCTTAATATATTTTTTACTGCTGAAAAAACTTAGTGTGCGACTCTTTACAAATAAATATGTTCGATTTATGTCGAACCTTAATCAACATTTGTTTGCTAGTTTTAGGTACTTATTATATATATTATCTATGTGTTTGTTAATTCGTAGATTCTAGATCAGAACTAATGTTTGCACATTAGTTTTGATGAATATCTTTTTACGAAACAAAGGCTTATATTATTTTTGATTTAGTGAAGAACGATGAATTTTACGTATAAGGTAATGTTCATAAAAAAGCCAGGAACAGTTTCCCTGTCAGATTCTGGAAATATATATCGGTTGTTCTGTTTTAGAAAGTAAAATAGCACGCTGGACATGGCAACGATTTCTATGGTCATTTTGTTGAGATAGAAAAATGTTCGATGTATTGCCGCAAACTGCGTGTAAGAAGTATTCGGTCAAATGTACGTCAGACGAGAATATGGAATATTGAAGAAAGTTATGTATTATTATATGAATTGACAAAAGTATGCCGTCATCATTTAAAAACCAAACTTGTATTGTTTGTAGAGAAAATCGTGTCAAATAAATAGTTAGACATAATTTTATGTTGTGCCAACCTTGTCTCCGAATATTTCTTATATGAGAACGTTTTGTCTAAATTGCTTAGGAAAGGAAATATCTTCGGCCCATACACTGCGTGGCCACCTGTATCTATGCATATTAGTATTATACAGCAACGTATAAACTCGACGAGGTGCAAGTTTAATATGGAAACTTTATAAGTACAGACAAAATAACTGGAGAACAAACAAGGTTTTCGAGCGCACATTGTTACTACAACCTGTACACTAGGTCTTTTGCGAAATATGGTGGGCTTCCGTTCCAATAATAATTGGAAATTATTGCCGGTAGATTTAAAGGAGGTAGATTCTTTATGAAATATAGGATTCTGGAAGCGAGTGCGTGTGGTCTCCACGGTGCCTGCTTCGAGTCCCGAGCGTGCCAAAACGCAACGGTGTGTGACCCATATTTGAGCTGAGCTGCGTGCACGCCGAACAAATTTAACACCACCGCCTTTGATTTGAACTGTTTTACTGATTCATTGCGCTTTATTAGTTGTCTAGTTGTTCTACAACATTTATGGGCCTTGTTATATCTAGCTTTCGAACCGTATATCGTCGAGGGCTTCAGATTGCAGGTCCACTGTCCGGTTTTGAAATGTTATGTGCGCTGACTGTTCTTTATGATGGTGAAATGATCATTGTACATTCACACGAATTTAATATAATGGTAAACACGATATACCATAACCATTACTCGTTACGGAGCGGCGTAATTTATGCATTCATACCAGTTCTTACCTACGATATGTCGGCAAGGAATGTAGTTCACGAGTGCCACTTCAGTATGGATATAGGTATGTATATGCGGACGCAACATTAAATAGTTTTTAATGACACACTGAAGCAATTTTAAGAGTTGTTTATACAGAGGTCATATTTGTTTCGTGAAGTTAATTACGTTATTATAGTATAGTAAACATGATCATAAGCGCGTTTGAAAGGATTTTAGCATGTACTAGACACGTAAAGACTAAATAAAGTGAAGCACACAATGTAGATGGGTTACAAGTTGTAAGACACATTCACAAAGTTTGAAAAAAGCAAAAGAATATAGATTAGCAATCATACGGTTAATAGAATGTAAAGAACGTACAACATTGCGAACGGAATTGAAATATCCAAGCTTTTGAAATTGCAAGGCGATTAAACTAATGATCAGGATTGCATTAGTACGATTAATCAAAATTATTAAATACTCGTTTTATTATGTGAAAGCCGAAAAAATATATAACACAAGACAATGTTTATTTAGGAATTTTATTTCTTCCTTCACTTGTATATTATCGTAGCGGTATATTGTTCCTTCAAAACAGAAAGAAATAAACCCACAAATTAGAGTTCGATTGCCAACTATTCTAAAAATAAAAACAAGAGTCAATTTTTTTTTAATAAATACTTTTATCTGTGTTGATGAGGAAAATTAGTAAAAAGAAACATCGAGGAGTAGATAATTAAAAAGTATTTTCAAAAATATCTCTACTAAACTCATTATACTTGTTTGCTCTTTTATTTGTGTTATGGACTGCACGTTTAATAATGTCCAGACTATTTTTTTATTGTTGCGTCCGTATTCATAATGCCGACAAGTAAAGCTTATCTTAAACGATGTGGCTCACTTGCCACTTGAATCATGTCTCTAGCTGGCATTATCACTAAGTGTCAATAAACGTTTGTTTGTTATCTATACGAGGAAATTTAATTATATTAATTCAGTGTACTCAATACGTGGTACTTATCTCAAGAAGGTTACTACTGTTAGAGTTCTGGGGATTCTATTTGATTTCTGATTAAGTTTAGCAGAACAAATTACTGATTCATGCATTTCTATAACGCTCTAGGGTTTGTCCTATGATCCTGCAAATTCTTCAAAGATATGTCTTTTCTGAAAACACTATATTTTAGCTTTGCTATAACTAAATTGGAATATGCAGCTACGGTTTGGTCACCACATTACATCTACTTGCAACTGAGAAGGTCCGCACCAGCACCGCTTTTTAAAGCATCTGTCATTTAAAATGAATCACCTATATCCTGCTAGAGGTATAGATTATGGGTCGCTTTTGAGAAGATATTAGGTGCGCTCGTAGGAACATCGTCCAGATGTTTCTGCAAAATTCATTTGGAAAATTGTTCACGGCTATCCATAATTTGCTTTCCTCTATCAATTTCCGTATACCTTGTTTTCCCCCTTGTTCTTTTACTTTTTCATTATCTTTCCCTCGAGTCAATTTATTACAAAGGTCACCATGTGCCGCAATGCTTACTATATGGTGATATATTTTCTGATGTAATTGATAAACTAGTTCAGTTTCTTGTTTCCCTTTTTCTTTTGTAATGTATATAGTTCAATTTGTATTTATTTATATGTATGGCTTCATTCAATCCCAGAGAAAATTGTGTATGGGGTTTATTGAACCTCCTTTACCGCTCCAACACCTAGGAAAATGATTGATTAAAAAATATTGTGCAGGTGAAAGCGAAGGGGCAAGGAGCAAAGTCATGTTGGAAGTATAATCGTTGTTAAAGAGTAATATCGTTCAAAATGATGCAAAAATTATGATTCTCCAGCAAGGCGCTTATCAAACACAAATAGACGTTCTAACTGCTCATTAATTATGCCACACCAAACATTTATTGTACATCGATGTCGAAAATTCTATACAAACGTGGCGTAGGGGTTTTTCATTGACTATCGATACTCATTGTGACAATTATTTATACCATCACGAGCTTCGTCACCTGAATGAAATATATTTATTGACACTTAAGTTTTGACAAATCCATTCACAAAATTGAAATCTGCGTACGTGATCGCGATACTCAAGTGGTTGAATTAGTTGAAATAACCTTTCGTGATAATCTGAATTGATTCTCCTTGAATCCTCTTATACTTTCACTTAAGTTTTCTTCAGCGAATATTCTCTTCATTTTGTAAATCAAGAGGTTCTCTTTCAGAAAGAATCCTTGTGTTTGGAAAGACATTAGTGTCTGAATACTAGCAGGAAAAGTTCACTATTGGAGTCTTCGAATTGGAAAACGGCATTGATATTCGTTAAATGCTCGAACTTCCATTGCATAAATCATAAACAAAACACTTAAGTATGCGAAATCTTAATCAAAAGAGTAAGTCAGACCAGCTGACAACAAATTATGTTAAATTAATCTATTGGAATTAATTGTTCGTCAAAAACAAAAACGCTTAATTTTTTAGGAGAAGTTCGTTATAAAAAAAAAATACATTATTCCAAGAATGATTGATAGGTTTACCAAAACTTGTGGGTTTATTTTTCTTACTTACTACCACCTATATCTACCTACAACATATTTTCAGTTCCTTGGGATTCACCCTATTTACTGTAATGTTTTAAGGATATGAAATTTGGGAATATTTTTGAAATTTTACGAAATTCTTAATTTTTTTTCAAAAATTAAGGGTCATGAATCCGAGAATGGCCCTAGACACTCTTTCGGCAGATGAAAAGAGACGTGTTAAGACGTAGAAATGGAAATAACTACTAACCTTAAATCTTCTAACTTTCTAATATATAAACACCAGGTTTATGTCCTTCTTCGAACACCTTTTCTTCAATAATATATATATATTATAATAATATAATAATAAAACTACTAAACTTGGAGGAAATGCTAAGTACAATGTGCCTGGACGACAGCTAGACACAAAGTCACAAATAAAATTGGCGTTGTTTTTCACCATCGTTAGATTACGTTGGCAATTGTTTTATTCCATTGTCACCTATGATAATTTTTAACCATTGAAAATATACTATTATTGAAATAGATGCCGAAACGAACGATTTTTGCTGTAGCATGATGCAGGGACTCAACTGATGCTGGTATTCTGTGTTCTGTGATGACACTCTTGACCACATGCAACACTACAACGTTAAATTACACTGCGAATTTAGATAAAACGGACCGAAAGACTTTTAATTTACTAAAATAACTGTTGTTTGACTAACGTATGCGCCGGAACTTGCTGTAGAAATTTCTGACATTAATTTAAAGAGAAAGAGAATGACAAATAGAAGTAGTTAATATAAGTCTTCCCTACGATCGTCGTTAGCTGGACTAATATTAACTTTATTATTCTTCTTTATTAGGAATCTTTCTCTAGGGTTCGGGCTTCCTACCAACAGAAAGACCCTCATACCCGATGTGAAATGCCAAGATAAGAAGTGAATATGGCGCTGATGACAGCTAACTTCGTTGTTATTTTGTAACATTACAATACATATATAATATGTTTTGACAATTTTCCAAGCATTTAATTGAACATACTATTTTTATATAGATGTTGACGTAATATGAAACCGTTATAAAAACGCGATAGAATATCAGTCTCGGAGTACCGGGTTCGATGCCCGGGCTCACAACTCTCAGAGTAAGGCTTTCCGTTGTTTTCTTAACTTGGTGAATGCTCAGGGTAACCACGAAATAATGATCAAATCTTTTGGAACCTCACCAAGAAAAAGCGATATAACCAAGATGTTATTGTGCGAACCAAGTTATTAGTGATATTACACGATCATTATTCGCTGTTATTTTTTATTGAGGAAGTGTCAGATCAAATTGGATTTTGACACCGTTGAAAAGAGTTTTTCGTATGATTTCAATCAGGTATAACATGCTGACAAAGAGTTTTCGACATTATGCTTTAATTGACGAAGAAGACATTTTAAGATTAAACCAAGTAGCTATGAATTCAAACACTTCAATTGTCGTTTATTAATAATAGAGAAATGTCGTACACCAACGAAAAGAAAGGGGATATGTTAAGTATTATTTTTGATTCATCGAACCAAAAAATAACAATCGCGAGTACAATTGTATCCACAACGACAACAGGTATAATTTTTTTAAATCTTGATAGAGCATGGATCATTTACCAAGCCGTGTAATGTTTATGCTGAAATGAAAACTAACAGGATATTTTATAAATGGTAAATAGAAGGTGAAGTTCTTATAAATTTTGTAACTTATTTATAACAATGAACGAAAATAACAATAACAGTAATAATAATAGGAAACAAAACTAGACACCAACAATTACAGTAATGTTCAAATATAACCGGTCATTTTCACTCTTTCAGGAGCACAAAAAATCGCTAGTGGAGCCATAAATAAATAACCAGGATAAACTGTGATTCATCTGCTCAGAATATTTCACAGCTAAAAAAACAGTCAGCAGGGCGCTACCCGCTAAAATCTGTAAGTAGAGGTACTAAACACCTCCAATAGATACTTATAGAACTGGTGGAAAATTTAACCCATCCCTTACGGAATGCGTGGAATTTTTAACGGCCTTTTGCATGATTATCCCAGGAATTACATCGAAGGCATTCTGGAGTTTATCTCGAATGTTTTGTGGGACGTCAGCTTTATAAAGATTATTTTTAACAACACTCCATAAAAAATAATTCACGGGACTTAAGTCAGGAGATCTCACTAGCCATCAAACAACTCCACTATCCAAAGGTTTGGTTAAGTATTTTTCCCCATATATAACTATGACAATTTCCCAAAATGTCACAAGGCCATTTTTTCTTCTGGTTCATAACAAACACAAAATTTAGCAACTTTGCCAAGTTTAAATCCACTTTCTTCCTATCATCAATGGTAAGCGAGATAATGAATTAGTCTGTTAACGCGGAATTCTTGAGAAAAGGGCGAAAAAACTTTGAAGTACTTTAGGTACAGTTAAAATTACATGAAAAACTAGAATGTTATTCCAATATACACACAATTAATTGTGTGTGATAACAACATATCAAAATGTCAGCATTATTCAACCCGAATAAATCTGGTGATATAGAAGCGTACGTAGTAAGGTTGGTTTTCAAAAAAAAAAGTGCTTTCTAGAAAACCAGTTTTAGACACAGAATAAAGTGTAAAAAACGAATGAATTACGAGTGCATTTTATTTTATGTTTTTGTGTAATTTCATGAATATTAAAAATGTTTCGGGAGGAATGGCCAAAAGTAAATCAATACGCTAAAGACCGATTCTCACCTATTACGAAAATAATGGTAGTCTTCTAAATTTATTTTTCATGCAATAATTTTTATTCCTGTAGAAGCGCAATCTTTTTGACAAATAGCATGCAAAAGAATATTTTGATTTTATATTATATTATATAGTTTTGTTGCAAGTTGTAGCTCGTTTATAAACTGCTGATTATTTTGTATGGCATTTGTAGTAATGAGAATGTGACCTGGCGGTTCGAGATGTAAAAATTCTAAATTTATTATTTTATTTTGAAAATACTGGCATTCAAAAATAAATGTTTTCAAGAGTCGAGTTATGTATGAACTCTAAGATGTAGGATGTCTTACTATTAAAAGCGAACTGAAAAAGAACACTGTCATACACAGTATAGCTTGAAACCACAATATTTCCAAATTTTGCTTTCAGGTTTTTGTAAAAGAAACCAGATCCCTTTCTGACTGTGATTTTAAGATTGTGAAATCATACACATGGAAAAAGAATGTCTATATGCAAGAAATTAGAATGTACTTTTTGATTGGAGGAAAGAATTCTCTTGAATTTTAGAATGTTGGCTTAATCCAAGAGAGTTAATTTACTTCGCAAAAGATTTTTTTTTCTTTTGTAAAGTAGGATATTATCTCAAAATACATGCTTCTTTAAATAAAATGTATGACATGCTTAATTGAAGCCACAAATTTAATTTGGGATTAAAGTTTTTCTTGTAACAAAATATAGATTATTTTCATTGATACATGTATTAGGTATAGGGTATAAGTACATATGTGAAAGTAGTAATATTTCAGATAAAAGCTATTCTCTTATTTTGGACAAGCACCCGCTTTCTTGAATTTAGTAATATTTTCAAGACAACGACTTTCTTGGTTGTACAACATATTCTTTTGCGCTGTTTATTTCCTCTATTATTACTTGTTTCCAGTAATCCTTTTTCTGTGTGTACATTCTGTTGGCTCTAAATACAGTTAATAATGTGGAAGGAAATAAGATTTTGAATAAGAGTAAGTATTACCTGTGTTTCAAAACCTAAATAATAAAAGTGAATTAATAAACTTTATCACTATGTTAATAAACTCTTTTACAATTCTTACCTTTCCATACATACATCTGGTACGTGCTTTTTAATATACACTGCTCAAAACAATTAGGGGATATTTGGAAAAATGGTAATAAAACAAATAAATAATGAATGTAGCACCTCGCAAATAGTTTTATATTTAACTACAACGTTTTTAAATAAGAAACCGAACGCATTGAACTTGTTTGTGTACATTATAAAGAATCCACAATTATGAGACTTTATAAAAATAACGAAAAATTCATTGTTAATAATATGTATGGTCTCCATAAACGGCAATAAAGGTTTGACATCTCATCGGCATTGATCGAATTAGGACATCAAAAAATTCTTGTGGAGAATTATTCCATTCCTCTATCAGAGCATTTTGAAATTCCCGAATTGTACGCGGTGGCATATTTCTTGCTGCAACATGTCTTCCTAAAGCATCCCAAGCATGTTCGATAGGATTACCATCAGGCCAGTCCATTCATTCTATTGATTCCCAATTGTTCAATCCAGTTGTTCACGATATTTGCCCGGTGTGGACGAGCATTGCCATCCATTAAAATGAATCTTTCACCCATAGCGCCAGCGTACGGAAGAACAATGGGTCTCGAAATTTCATCCGGATACCTCTGAGCAGTTAGGTTGCCATTCTGTATCACTTAAAGGCCTGTATGACCTCCTGTGCTTATCCTATACCATCCATGCCATTACACTCCTACCTTCATATTACGGCCTTTCTAGGACAAATTGTGGCTGGTTACGTGTTCCAGGTTCACGCCAAATTAAAATACGCCTATTATCTGGTTTTAGGGCGAATCTGGATTCGTCACAAAACAATACTTGTGCCCAGTGATCGTGATTCCAATTTCTATATTGCTCAGCCCATATTCTTCGCGACCTTTTATGAGAGCAGTTAATGGAACGCATATTAGGGGTCTTCGAGCATACATGCCAACGTTATGAAGACGATTTCTTATTGTTTGAGTTCTTACCGTAGCAGCGGCAAGCTCACTTTTAAGCTGCGTTGCGTTATGAGTGCGGTTTCCAAGTGCAAATACTGTTAGGTATCGATCATCTCTTGGGGGGCAAATGGCACACTGTCAGCGTCACCGTAATTATATGGTGATTTTGAGTGTAGTAAATACTCGGTTAATAGTAGTATAGTAGTAAGTAAACATGCTGGGCGTCCTTGTCCTCGTCTTCTCTGAACATCTCCAGTTTCTAAAAGCCGATTCCACAAACGCGAAACTGCAAAAACTTCAGCAACAGCTTGCTGTCTCCGTCCACCGTCCAATTGACCTATCGCTCTCCAAGCCTGTGCCACGTTGCCTTTCCATTATTACCCGTAATTACGGTTAAAAATTTGCTCTGACACGGAAAATGGTAAAATCTAACTGTAGTCGAGATCGCTCGGATACGTGCTTGTATACCCTCAAGCTGTGGCGGTTTGCACTGAGGCGCTGCTCTTGTTTAAAAACGTTATAGTTGCAATATAAAAATATTTGCGTGTCTTATATTATTTATTTATTTATTTTATTATTAATTTTGTAAATATCCTCTAATTGTTTTGAGCAGTGTATATTGTTATACCTCTTGTTAAAAAAATTTCTGTAGATAAAGAAGGGTATAAGTAATAAATTACGTTGAAAGGTAATTATCTGGTATTATGCATTTTATGAGTGTACTTATCTATATTCAATACAATGTAGGGGAATCTGGACGCGAGAGTTAGATTTGCTGAAAATATTGGCAAAATAGACAAAATATTCATAACTTTGGTATTTAACTATGGTATTATACAGATGGCATCGTACTAGTTTTTCTGGGTATTGGTTTAAAGTTATTAATATTTAGTAGTGAACGGCAGGTTGATGCACTATATTTTATTAATTATCTATTTTGAAATCTCACCTTAATTATCAGATATCAGATTCTATTATTGTTGGATAAATCGAGCTATCATCCAAAATCACCAACATCAACTAGCGCATTAACTTTAATTTCCATAAGGAATAGACTAAAGACCCTCTTATAAACCCGTCTGTATAGGGTAGGAACAAGGATGAAGGAAGAATGCAGGAAGGTCGGGAAAAAGATTGATATTGTAATCTGCTTAGTAAAAATTGCTTGCCTCAAAGTATGCACATATTATCATACTATTACGACACGTCAACGAATGATACATCGCAGAAGTGCTAAGCAGCCGACCAGAAAAATACTCCGCCTGTGTTGAAATTTGCAATATCACGAGGGCATACTACGGAAGTACAAGGGGACGTGTTTAGAAATAAGTAGCAAAATTGCGTTATGTTGCTTAAAATGGTATAATATTATCTTGTATTATTAATAACATTATTTATAAATTAATAGTTCGGTATTCGTCAGCAGAATACATGACTTTCAGTGCTGTTTACTGTTGCTTTGCGTAATATATTTGGAGAACAATAAGCGGTGTGGAGATGCTATTAATCTTGACCAATTTATAAGTCGAAAGCAATCTATTTATTTTTAGTTTATAGATATAGTATTTGACATTGTGCTATAAAATAAATTATTTAGGATATAAGTATTGCCATCATCTCGTGATTTCTATTACCTTGCCTAAGCATGATGTAATCTCGTAATAATCGAAGGTAATCGAATTACCTTATAAATAACATCAACCTATTTTACATATTCTTTTCATTATGCGATTAATAATTGAAATTTTACTAAACTAAATTGAACTCCTCAATCTATAGAGTAATTTCTACATCCAAACATTTTTTTTCAACATACTGAATGGATGACTGGCCGATTGTACGACAAGCACTAACCTGGTAGCGGTCTCTTTCGGCCTTGGTTGGAATTACACTGCGTGAAATATGAGTCGCATTTCGGACTCGTCAACTGACTAAAATAAATCGCTTGCATACTTCACATATCAGCCAATCCGTTCTTGTCATCGGCGAATATGCATTGAAGCGGCAGAATTAATTGCAAGTAGAGAGAGAAAGTCGTTAGTAAGTGTACAAGTTGCATTTCGTAGCAGTTGTGTACTACTATCAGAGTACCGTAACTACCCCAGATATATACATCATGTTTGTTTGCTCATAAAATCGCTAATATTTAATAATTGTCTACGTAGATATCAGCATATGAACATCGAAAAACGTTATCTAACTATATCTTTGCTACTTTTCTGATAAAAATTACAACTTACCAGCGAATGTTACCTTCTAATGAATTCAGGAATATATAGCAACTTACCTGCAACAAAAAATCATTTGTAATAACTTTACAATTAACACTTTGCTTAAATGACAAATTATATTTATAGTTGTGCAATATGTGCACCCATAAGAATAGATAATATTAAAAGAAAGACGAGATTTTGATGAGCTTTATTATAATTATGTAACCTTTTAATATTTGATATTTGCTATCTACTTTTTTGTAATACATGCCACAATAAATAGAAAGGAAGAATCAGAGGATTGTATAAGAAGTGTTTAGAGACCCATGGCGCTTTGTATCAAAATCTGCATTATGAGTACTATTCTTTAGTCGACATTGGAAATTTATCGAGTAATATTGCTTTCATAGGTTATGTACTATGCGGAATTATGGAGAAAGAAAAGCGCCTATAAGAAACTGTAAGAGGGTATTGTCGGGATGAGACATAAAAGTAAGTGGAGAGAAAAATCTGGAGGAGGGAGAGTCGCCGTCCTTTGGGAAAAATGACGAGAGTGTAGTATAACTGATCATTTTAATATTAGAAATTTACTTGATTTCGTTTGCGTTTTATAATGGCTTTTTCTACCTTCTAACTTCTAACTCTAGGTTTTTACTGAGGTAAGTGACGCAAGCTGCCGTAACAAGAATGCGCTTTGATTTCATTTTAACTTTTCTTTGAATGATTTAACTCCTCGAGATGTACAAACTAGACTCAGATCTGTAATGTATGTAGGTTCAATATGTTGTTTTGTTGTTTTTATATTAAGTATAGTTTTTCCTGAATTTCGTTTGCTGTTATTTAACACATTAAACCTACTATTGAGTTATCAAACAAGGAGCCTTCTGGCTCCAGAACTCACGTGCCAACGCACTACTTAAGAAGGATGCTGTTAAGGGCTTAACATATTATTTTGTTTTATTTTATTTTATAAATTTAACCATTTTTATTAATTTGTCAAAGTAGTATTTTGTTTTGTTGTGTCTATTTTATGATAAATTGAGTTTCATTTGTTTTGCCTTGTATACATTTATATGTTTGTTATGTTATGAAGTCAAGTCGAACGTACGAACTGCCACGACTGCCTGCCTTCGCTCTTTCGCTTGTGAGTTATGCAGCGCTCAGACCCGCACTATCGTTGATTTCTGATTTTTCCGCTTATAAATGGGGACAGCAGCTCGGAGCAAGATACTAGAGGTGGTGTATCTAATAAGTACATGAAATAACGCGAGCGTCTGGGTAGCTGTGAGTTGTATAGCATCTTTTTGCGATAGTGATCGGCTATTTGCTGCTGTTGCCCAATCAGACGCTCATGCTCCGGTAGGATTTAGTGGTGGCCCTAGCGTTAGACATTGAACGTTCCGATACATTTGAATGCGTACACAAAGAAGGAACCGAATTATGAAATCCATATAGTATGCTATTTATGTATTTGAATTTATAAGGGAATTGTTTATTTAATAAATATATTTTGTATATCTACGTACTGTGTTTAATTTGAGAGCAACTGATTAAGCGAATAAATACATAAGAATTACATATAAGCAATTGGTCCTTTCGCCTCACAAAAAAGATACACCGAAACAGACGACTAGCGGCATTGTTCTTCAAACTAGGAGAACGTTACAGGTGCTATAGGTAAATTTCAAAAGGATTCTTCCCATCCGGGGTGTTAACGTTTGCCAATTACACTTTTGGATTTAGAATCTGTAAGTAGATGTCAACATCTTTTCCTTATGGCAATTGTTCATATTTGGCCAAGTAAAGACACTTTTGGACATTTGACATTTTTAAATGACATTTACGTATTAATGCGACTATGATGGCACAAATATTTAGGAAAATTTGTTACTTTCTAATGACGCACAGACACACTACAAACACAGTTACTTTAAAACTAAAGAAATAAAAAAAGTTTCCATATGCTGCAGACATTTTGGCGGACACTGTACGTTGGCTTCCGTCGATGAAATCCGAAAACGTGTGATTTATCGACCTAGGTAAGAAGTCAAACCTGACATCTCCTGTTTGCGAATGCTCCAATGATGATATCGCGCACAGTATGTGCGAAGGCACACACAGAATCTCGTGGCCAAGTGTCTTGTCTAGAATTTCTGTCCTAGCGCAGGCGATGTTCTACGGTTGTTGTACCGCAAAATTTCAACGTCTGTAAGCAGTTGTCTTCGCCTTCCTTCTCAAAAGTATCCGAAGGAGTATAAATTCCAGGGGAATTTGAAGGAACAGTCCAGGTGGGGTACTTAACGCACTCATGATCGTCTGGCTAGGCATTCTCTCTAAAGATGCTTAGTTCTCGCTGCAACCTATTGGGGCTTCTTCCAGCAGTTATTAGATACCTGGGGGGTGATGGTGACGAAGCTATGGAACGCTTTATAAGCACCATCTACACACTAAAGGGCTCGTGTGATTATGAAAAGATCAATGCTTACATACAAAGTACCTTTTGTTTGTCCTCTATAACACTACATCACATTTTTTTCACTTTCAGAATGGTTTTATCCAAACAGCAGTAATGTTCTATGGCAGAACGTATCTTTAGAAATATACTTACGTTCCAAAACTTCTTCAATGGTAAATGTCAACCTAATACACTTTAATGCAAATTGGCATCCAACGTTCGCGGATGAGCAACTACCTAATTGTTCATCCTCGAGGTTTTCTTTAAAGAACTATAATAAATTTCTTCAATAAAATTAATCGGCATCTACGATGTTGTATTTGTTGTTCGTGTTTAGGTAACAATGGTTCTTCAACTCGATCTCGAAGTTATTGCAATGTTTCTTTCAAACGGTTCAATCCAGAACGCGAGTGCGATGGATTGTCTGCAAGAAGTAAATCATATGCTGGACTAGTTGAAAGAAATGACTATTACTTATACTTAGAAAGCGTGTTTTCTATAAATTGTGAAAAAATACGGAATATTGCGGAAGTGCGATTGTTGCAGATTACTTATATTGTTGCTTGCTAAAAATTTATAAAAGCGTAAAATTACATAAGCGTATTCTTTAGTAATTAGAAGCAGGTAGCCGTTGTTTTTATTATAATTTTCTCTCTATCTTTCCTGCTATACATGTACAACATACGCACTAACAGGAGATTATATACAATACAAGAGTTTGAGTTTCTCTTTTTTACACATACATTTTTTAATTTATATTTTCACATTTTCATGATTACTTTAATTGCGACTAGTCGTTCTTTAAGCGTGATCTTCGTTTCTTGTCGGGTGTGTATTACAGCAAATATTTTTGTTTTGTATAGATATAAGAAGCGAACTGAAAATAAAACGGATATTTTCTCAACTAACATATTTTGATATCGAAAAAATGTAGAAAATAACATGACGTACGCATTTATCATCCTTGTTTTTATTCACGCCGATACCGTAACAAGATTTAATTCCTTAACGAACCTAACTGCTGGAATGCTTGATTCATAGAATTCAACATTATCATCGACCAATGGCATGCACTGATTCCGCCTTGTTATAAGCGCATTCATATTGTCTAGTTGAAGAATGGTTGTTTACGTTATTATCAGATTATACGGTTATATATTGCTAATATTTATCAAACATAAGGAAGTTACTTTCATTTTGTGTTTAATTAGTTTTCGAAGTAACTATTTCTCTTCAATTTATCGTCATTTAATTTAAGCCTGTCTAACAGCTCTAAAGCAACCATTTATTATGCTCTCTGCCGGATTGTGTAATATTTGAATTGTAAGTTATTATATCAACTGCATGCGCGATATTATAGTGTTTCAACGAAACATATGAACATTCATACAATGCAACACTACTCTACGATTTAACGGAGTAAATTTATTTTTCAATGGTAAAACGACAATTTAACATTGTATTGTAATGTATAATGTTATATTTTTATATTTTGTATTTATTTTATTTTCGCAGTTTCGGTACCACTCGCATACTCTTTCGGCGATTTAAAAGGAGAAATTGATAAAGAATAATTTCCGAAAGATTATCATTGACAGAAAAGAAACTAAACTGACGTTTACGAACTTTCATATACTAATGCGTCACATGAGAAACTCCGCTTTCATTGAAGAGATCAAACTTCATACAAACTTGGACTAAAAAATTTGAAACACTACTATACTTGAAAATACTTTGAAAATGTACCATACAATGAAATACGTCTTCTCTCAAACACTACTCGAACTTAAAAGCATCGATTGTCTTGGCGTCTCATCGCTCGTTTGTTACCTAGAGTTTTATATTTTATGCCAATGACCAGTGTACAATTTAAAAATGGTTTTAACCTCACACACGCGGTTATCTGCACAATGATACAATGAAGTTAATTTTTTGTAGTATATCCTCTATACAGTATAATTGCTGTATTTTACACTATTTTCAAAATATTTTTGATGAGGAGTATATTACGTAGTTGAAATTAAAAAGAAATCCCTTTTACAAATTATTTTTAGACTCGTATTACTTCCGGTTATACCGGAAGTCACGACTAACCTCGATATTTTTAATTAAATGCTTTTTTAAATTCCTGGAATGTTATGGAATGATTTGTATCAAGGTACCCTGTCTCTAAAGTCAACTGGTTTTGATTTTGATTTTTGTGTGTTTCGTTTTCTTTTACAATGTAAAATTGTATATGAATATGTTAAAAATCTAAATCACGATAAAATTCGAAAAGTTACAAAGAGGGAAACGCAAAAAGGAATTTTGCGGTGTCTCATTTAAATATATTATTTACGGCCTTACAATCTCAACTAAATTTTGATTACTGTTACATGGTTAACTATTAATGCAAATAATTGTTTATAACTCCTAAGCTATGGAAGATAGGTGTAGGTATGTACGTTGATGGTGATTGTGTTTTTTACTGATGGTAAGGTATCCACATACAGTTGGTTCCATTAAGAAAAAATGGATTTCCTTAAATTCAATATTCATAAACTGGATTCTAAATTTGGAAAACCCCGTATGCGATAAACTAGATATTGTATTATTATTGGAAGTATCGAGGTTTCGGGATAAATGTGACATTGTGTGTTCATTGTTGTCTAATTTGGAAAGTACACTGTAAAAGGAAATAACTCAAAACCAATTGATTTTAGAGGTAGGGAACCTTAAGATAAATCATTCCATCAATCCAATCCATGGAATCTAAAGAAGCAACAAAAAGTATGTTGTTCCATTGAAAATATTAAAGTTGGTTATGATTTCCGGTATAACCGGTACGAGTCTAAAAATAATTTGTTATAACAGAGTGGGGACCCCAATTGCCTGTTACAAATTTTCGAAAATAGACTAAGATGCTAACTGCGAAAACTTTTAGTGAATGGATTGCGTAGAAAACCCCGATAGGTGTACAATGTTGTACAGCTTGATTCGTCTATTGGCGAACATAGCGCCATTTTGAATTTTTTGCCTCTCTGTATTATAAATTTGCAATAGTATTGTGTCTTTTGAAAAAGTATGATGCAGTAATATGTTCTCTCAACATTGTGAATAGACATTTTGTAAGCTACAGGGTACCTTTTTGGATGCTGGATAGCATCACAAATTTCAGTATGTGATCCAATTGAAAGAGGATTTCTATAAAAAGTTGTTATCGTAAGGTGACATTACACAAGCATTTAATTGTTATTCAAAGGTATCACCCTTTTTAACTTGAATCTTATTTCTTTCCATGTATTTATCTTAAATAGGCTTGATCTATAAATTAACAGAGCAATTCTGCATATTTTTAATATTGTAATATTTCATGTCCCTATAATTTATAATATGAATGTGGATAGTGGTTAGTGTCTACTAGCACATTAAGACCAATGAAATTTCATTATTATGAATCTTCGAGCTGCAGTTCTGTAAGAGTCGGCAACGCAGTATTAATTAAATCAACGGTAAACGTATTTTGTTGCGCAAACGTAACTCCCGCAAGTAAGACAAACCATGCTGGCAATGTAAAACAACAACATGATTAGTTCATTACTGACTTTTATTAAAATCGTGAGTATTCCGTTCATTGTACTGCAGTAAGTTGTCAATTAGTCCGTGACAGTAGGCGATACTTTTTCACATTTGCATTCGATTTATATCTGCCGTTCTGTCCATGAAGACTGACGTCTCAGCTATTACAATTAGGTCAAATTGTTATATCAGATTTAACTTATGCATGTCGTAAAATACGTAATACAAACACACAAGGAAATAATGTACAACGAGAAAAGAAAGATAATATAAAAGCTATATTTAAATACGACATGAATAGTAAAATAGTTTGTTTTGTTCCAGTGGCTGCAGTATTATAAACAGCAGAAATCCAGAACATTTACAAGAAGATATATGTATATGTTTGATTAGTGTTGACGTTTTGGAACTGAAAGTATAATATGGATTAGTAACCTTATATATGCCTTGAATTAAAAGTTATGTGTTTATTTCCTCAAAAATGTCTTCCACTGATTTAAATGATGTTAATTTTGTGTCATCAGCTAGAATCTATGATCATTACTTATAATAAATTACGTGTTAAACTTACCATAACACAAAACATAGTTTTTTTGGAACCCGCTGGTGTTTAAGGCAACTCTCTACCTGCCAATTAATATGCAGTTGTTGTGTTTATATTTGTTAGAACCGAGGTTTTATTTTTTGTTTTCAAGCACTAACATAAGTGAAAATCTGGAATCATGGAATAATTATTTCATCATCTAGCATTTCAAACAAAATATTTAAACACTTATGAATGCAAGGAAAGTTTAGATTAAATGAAACAACACGTTCTTTGCTATGGTATAAAGACTTTGAACGCCAAAGAAGTTCTTTCTGGTTAGCATGAAAACAGTGCAGGACGTTCTCGTACTGCCATCGCTGAGGAAAATATTGCTGCTGTTAAGAAGGTTATTGAAGAAAACAACAGTGCCGCGCTTGCTATAATAGAGCATCAATTCAATATTGAATCTTCAGCTGTTCAGACAATTCTACATGATAACCTGCACTAAAAAAAGGTGTTGGTCATTTTATGCCGCACCGGCTATTTGACCCCAAAAAGCAGCGAGCTCTGAAAAAAGCAGGAAAGCATTAATTGACATTATCATCAATTTTTTCATCAATTTAAGGGATGTAAAATATTTCATTTTCTGTAATACAAGTAGTATGAATATGTTGCATATCCACTACCAGATAAAAAAACCATTTGCATATTGGGGAATAATTAACGGCACTCTTTACGGCGAGGGGGTGATATAACAAAGCCATGGAACACTTTACACACACTAGTTGCATACTAAAATGCTCCTAAGGTTATAACAAGCTTATATGCTCCGTTACCACACGTTAAAGAAAACTTTAAATTCGTGAGAATAAGTGAGAAAAGTTGTATCCTTCAGACAAAGTCAATTCGAATATGGTTCTTGGCTACGCCACTGCTATAATTAGTACAGATATTCGTGGTTGTACTGTTGATTGGCAAATGTCCATTAACATGCGTTCTATTCTTTGAGATTTAGTAAAAACATTTTATAGCTGACGTTTAAATACGAATAACTGATTAGAAACCAACACCTTATAAAACAGTCTAAAGAATCAATAATTGTTCCAATATACAAAACTTAACAGTTAAAAGTTGAAAAGTTTAACTGTACTACAATGGTAAATACACATAGACACAACCGCAACTTTTTTATTTGTGATTAATATTACCGGCGAAGTGAATTTAAGCTGATTACTCGAATAGTGAGTATGATACAGTTTTTACTTGTTAGAAGATATACTACAATTTGTTGAGAGTGAAAATAAAACCGTTTAGTACTTTTAAACAAAAATTTCTTTCCAACTACTTAACTGAAAAATTTGGATTGGTTGAATCAGGCTTAGTTAACGTAACCAAATCGTTCTCTGCGCATTATATTTACAAATGCGCACTTCGCAATTTATACGTGATCGAGTAAGTTGAAGCCGTAAATAAGAGCGAAACAGCAATTTGTAAAATTGCTTATCCACAAATATCGATTTCAGTACATTTCGATTTAATTCGTGTTCGACCAATTTCGTATTATGACAAACACGAATACTACATAAACTAAACTAAACATTAGGCATGCTCAATAGTATCCCTGAAAAGCACCTAGGGCGTTAGAAAACTACTCCATTAGATAACACCTACGTAACAGATTTTAGATTTTTTCCATGTTCCTCAGTTAACTTCGATCTTTCCATTCCATTCGTTCATATTAATACGGTTATACGCAGATACTTTCGGTCGCCGCGGGAAGAGCAATCGGATGAGAAGAATTAGGTGCTTGACAAATGCACCGCTCTCGCTGCGATGGGTACATTGGTGCTCGAAATCAAATCGAGGAATCTCTCGAAGGAGGTAATAAACGTGGAATGTCGGCCGCGATCGAGACTGATCGCGTGTGAGGTGTTGCGAGGGCGTCTGGCTAGCTGGGTCAGAGGTCGCGCTAATCGCGAGAAAGTGAAACACGTTGCTCGGCCTCTACGTAACAACACTATGATAATTACCGGTTTGCTAGCCTCTATATGTGCGCATGGTGTACCGAAGCGCGCTTATAGGGTAGGCAGCAGCCGCTGTAAAGATACTTGCAACCGAATCGAAGAAACTATACGGTACAGAACCTGTTTTACTTTGTTGTGAGAATTCGCATTGACGTTAATTACAATACTGAAATATTTTTTCACGCATTCATATACCAACCCAGGAGGTTTAAAGCTCAAATAACGTTAACGATGTTGAAATTTAACTGTATTTTGAACAAATATATCTCATATTGAAAACAAGAGATATGTTAAATATTTTAGTTGAGTATACTTCACTGACATAAACAGATTTTCAAATATTAATATTTTTCTAAGACATGTTTTCGCACAGTTAAAGTCCAAAAACGGGTATGAAGCTCAATTCTCGTAGAATAGAGACTGTTGCGTTTACCGCACAAGCAGCAGATAAAGTACTTTATTATACTCAAGTCATAATGTCTACAATAGCTTCGTTCACGGAGCAAATCCTGAATGCGTTCAGAGATTGGACGCATGGCATACCTAACGAATTTTGTCGTTTGCGGAGAAAAACTCACATGTTCCGCATTAATATACAGCTCACAGTAAAAAAAATAACACTATTCAACACTAAAATATAATTGCTCAGGGGAGTCCCCACTAGTAGTGCAAAAATTGTACACCATTTTAGTATAAAACTAATACTACTGAAAATAGGACATCTACACTGTATAGTGTTGTATTCTAGTGTATTTTACAACATGAATGTAGTGTAAATATATAACACTACCAGCGTGTTGAAGGTACGTTACTACTTTGCAGTTATAGTGTATTTTAAGTTATTTTGAATTAGGTTGGGAAAGGGGCATAAAATATAATAGAGTACAAGGGCAAGTTAATGATGATAAAACCTAAATACAGTACTTTATAAAACAAAGCAAAACATAAGTTTAACTTCTTTATATTTTAGAATATATCGAAATTGTAGCGGTCTTGCTTTTAAACTTAACGGGATGAAGTGAAAAGAAAACTTTACGTTCGGACAAGTTCAGAATGTTTTTTTTTTCCTACCATCGTATTATATATCTGGAAGTTAATCTACGATATATTAACTATTATGTACATTTTATTTTGTTTGTTTTTACTACTTAAAAGATAATTCCGTAAAACTATTCTAATAATGATGTTTTTTTCTTAAGTTGCAACAATGCGTAAATGCTTAAATTTATATTTTATTTCTTCGAAAGCAAACATACGTGACTTTACGTCAAAATAGAGGACGGCAATGTGAGAATTTCTGTTCCTGTTCCAATACCTCATGCAGTATAGTTGATTTAATGTTGATGCTGAGAGAAAAAAGAGGAGGTTATAAAATACAATGATAATCCTTCAGTTTCTGCTTGATTATTGACTGCATTTTTACGTTCATTTATTTCAATCATTTCTAAATTTACAGAATATATTTGTTAGCTATTAGTGACTTTTAGTTTTTATGGTTATCTCCAGGTAACATTACTGACGGTTGGTAATATATAAAAAAG